>JAJMDI010000201.1:0-13791 GCA_030573535.1 Hanseniaspora occidentalis var. citrica
ATATGGAAACCGACAAGATTATCCAAGAAACCATTAGAAGTGAATTCAACGAAAGAACAATTTTGACTATTGCTCACAGAATTGATACCGTTTTGGACAGTGACAAGATTTTGGTTTTGGACAAAGGTGAAGTGAAAGAATTTGACCATCCTCAAACCTTGTTGAAGGACAAATCCACTATTTTCTACAGTTTGTGTGAGAAAGATGGTTGCATTTAAAGAACATAAACAGTCTTTTGGAAAGTTTGTTCATATTTCAATTTACCGATATCCTCCTTTTTGTTTTTTTGTGAACAAAACTGACACTGTGTACAACACGTATATTTTATAACATATTTTTTTCAACCAATAAATATTTGCTTATCTTATTTTTTTCATTTTAATGAATCATAGTAGACTTTAATCTGTATTTCTTGAGTAACATGAGTTATTATACTAATTGTGTAGGGCGTTGAATATTCCACAAACTTAGATATTGTTGAACAACGTGTCTGACGAACCTCATTTGTCAAATGCTTACAAACTGAAAAACGACGTTAACAATGTCGGGTAAAAAGGTGTGTTTTCAATAATTCTGTTTTTTTATTGAGAATTCATGTGCAAAATTTTTTTTTTTTAATTTTTTTTTTTTTTTTACATTTTTCATATGTTGTCATGGATCGACACATCTAAAGTATTTCATAAAAGAGGTTACTGAATCGATGATATCGATCTATGTGTGTTAATCACTTATTTGTTTAGATTTATGATTTAAATTTGTGATATTGTGTCAATTTATATCTATTGTTACTGGTTTTATATGTGATTAACTTTTTTGTAAATACTGTATTTTACTTCTTCTAGTTTTTAACAATTTTGAAGAACGTGTTGTCTTTTAAAAATTCAATTTTCAATTAGTAAGATTCATTGATAACGTAGTTGAATGTGGTAAAGGTTAAGCTCCTAATTTTTTTTTGGTTATTACTCAGTTATAAAATATAAATATATATCTTTATATATATCTATGAGAAATACAAAAGATAACTGTCATTAAACCAAACAAGATTTTTTTAGAATTTTTAATAACTGGTGCAATTTTGTACAAATATTTTCTAATTTTTATTTTTATTTTTATTTTTCCCAATTTAATTTTGTTACAAAATAGCTTTTCTCATTACATCAGTCATCCGTTGGCAAAGTATAAATTAAACAAAACATGCAATTTTGGTCGAAATCATCACCATTGAAAAACCAAACCATCAACCCCTTTTCATTATTATCATCCTACAAAGCTTCCAACATTATGAGAACTCCAAATTTTTCCAATTCCAAGATGATGTTATTAAACAAAAAAAATTATATTATGTCTAAATCATCTAGCATAATAAAAAACACATACAATATCTCACCATCTTATCAAAATTTTGGCTTCAAAAACATTTACAAGTTTAAAATCAATAGATTTTCATCTTCAGTATCTTTTCCAAAAAATGATGCTAAACTTAATTCTTGGAAAAAATCATATTCCACTTCTTCATCAAATGCTTCTAAATATAACGCTATTTCTAATCCTAGAAACAATTTGAAATGGGCTGTGATTACTACTGTGTCTGTTTTTGCTATTTTTTTATATTATATCTTGTCATTGCCAGATGACGAAAATGATGCGGAAAATGCTGATAGTGAATACAAAATCAGATCTTCCAGAAAAATTAAAATTGCAGCCAACGATTGGATGTTTTTCTTTTATTCTACCTTACCATTTAACGCTGCTTCTAGATTATGGGGAAAAGTTAACTCTATTAATTTGCCGGAATGGTTTAGACCTTATGGGTACACTTTTTACTCTTATCTGTTTGGTGCCAACATGGATGAAATGTTAGATCCTGAATTGAAAAATTACAAAAATTTAAGCGAGTTTTTTTATAGACTGATCACTCCTGAATCTAGACCAATTGAAGAAAAAGCTGAAATTGTTTGTCCTAGTGATGGTAAAGTTTTGCAATTTGGGGAAATCAACCCATTGAATGGTGAAATTGAACAAGTCAAAGGTATGACTTACAACGTAAAACAATTCCTTGGAACACATTCTCACCCATTGATGAACAAATCGGTTGTTGAATTTGGTGCTGTTGAAGGTGAAGTTGATTCTGAATATAAATCTATTGTTAATGCTTTGCCTGAAAATAAAATTGAACAAGTCGGTGACAAATCTGTTGAATCGACCTTGTTGCCAACAGATTCTCATTACAAAGTTTTAAAAGACGTTTTTTTGAACGAAAAAAGTAAAAATTTGGAGGACTTGAAAGATCAAAATAAAAAGTTGGTTTTTGCTGTCATTTATTTAGCCCCTGGTGACTATCACCATTATCATTCTCCAGTTGATTGGGTTGTGAAATTAAGAAGACATTTTCCTGGTGAATTGTTCTCGGTTGCTCCATACTTCCAAAAGAACTTTCCAAATTTGTTTGTTTTGAACGAAAGAGTGGCGTTGCTAGGTGAATGGAAATATGGGTTTTTCAGTATGACCCCAGTCGGTGCCACCAATGTTGGTTCTATCAAATTGAATTTCGATAAAGATTTAATCACTAATGACAAAAAATCATATCAAAATGTCATCAAAAAATCTAAACATAAAGACCAAAAAGAGCTACACGCTCCTTGTTTTGAAGCTACATACTCAAACAACAATGCGTTGATCAATGGTGTTCCATTATTGAAAGGTGAAGAAATGGGTGGGTTTATGTTAGGTAGTACTGTTGTTTTATGCTTTGAAGTTCCGAAAGATTTCAAATTTGATTTGAAAATCGGTGAAAAAGTCAAAATGGGTCAAACTCTAGGTCATTTTTCCAAAGATGAAGGTTCAAATTGAGAACCGCTGTATTAAAAAATATCTTACTATATTTCTCTATGTATATATACACATTGTAAATAAACAATCAAAGCCCATGCCTAGATTTCCATAATTCCAATTGATAATTTGTATCTTCAAATGTAGAAATCATATCCAAATTAATGTTCAAATTGTTCTGAGTTATTTTTTCTTCCTGTAACTCTCTATTAAATTCAGCATTTAAAAAATTAGTTGTTTGGTCAAATTTTAAAATCTTTGTAACATCCCTCAATGTATCATTCTCATGGTTTTGTTTCGTAGATCCAGCGTGACCAAAGCCACTAAATACATCCCGCCGCCTTTCTTTCAAATATAAGCAGACGTTTTTCAAACCTTCGTCTTCCATAAAACTATTAATTTTTTGATTTTGCATATTTACGGTATTAAAATTTTGATTTTCATCCATTCTAGTGTGAGAATTCTTTGGTTCAATTTTCTTGAGTTTCAAATAAATAGTCATGTTTTCATTTTTTTTAACCAAAAGTAAAGAATTGGTTTCATCAAAGTTGATCGTCAAAGAATAATATTCGGGAGAAACAATCTTGATTGTCTTGATAGAGGGAATAGATGGAAGTAAACATGGAGTTTCCAGAAAAATGGGTTGCTTCAATTTATCCCGGAATTCAATTTTGATAGATATATCATTAATGACTTCGTCAGTGTCGCAGTTCCTGGTAAGTAGACATCTGTTTTCAGCAGCTAAAGAATAGAAATGCTTTATCTCTTGTAATTCAAATGGATATTGAGATGTATATGGTAACAAAGAGATGACTAAATATGCCAATTTTTCTAGTTCTGTTGTATTAAATGAACATTGACCGCATCCAAGGAAAAGAAACCCAATCGCTAAACTAGAAGTGGAATATTTGCTGTAATGATCACTTAAAAAGCTCATTTTTTCATCTTTTTCAAAAAGATTAGAACCATCCATATCATCAGCATCAAGTTCTTGAGGTTGGTTATTGCTATTGTTGTAATACGCTCTCTGCTCTTTCTTGGTTGATTCTTCTGCCTTCATAAATTTTTTTTGTTGATCAAAGTAATTAAAAATATTTTCTTTCACATTTTCATTTTCGCCAAAGGAAGGCATATCGGCAAATATCAAATCTTCGAAGCCACTTGTAAGTTCATGAAAGTATTTTAGCCTGGAAAAAATTCTTGGATTCCCTGACCCACAAAAGACTAATGAAAGAGACATTAAAATAATTTGTGTGACAATGCCAATGTGTTTGATAAATATTCTTAAATCATATCTCGTGAAACGATTCAATTTATAAAGTGTCATTAATTTGTCTAAAAGTGGGAGACAGCAGGCTAAAAATGTTTCATCGTTACTAGAAACGTTTTTCAAACTAAATGCCAAAAGAAGACCTGCAATTTTATAATATTTAGGTAAGTCTGCACTATTAGTATCTTGTACATCATTCAATGTAACAAACTCCATTAATGAAGATTGTAGTTTCCAGGTGTCCAAAAGATCCCACATAATCATGTTGTATGCTAATTCTCTGTAAAAATGGAAATCAGGCCTGACGTTTTGATAATTTTTGCTTTGTTTATTGCTCTGCTGATTAAGCTCTTCAAAAGTGAATATCAACTGTTTTGCTATTTGCAAATTGTTAGATTTCAAAAAAATCAACATCAATGACGTGATTGAAGCAATAAATGAGTTGTCCATCATAAACTCGTCTTCAATATTATTTATGCAATTGACAGTATTTAGCAATTTGAGAATTATGGAGCTTGACACTAACTCACCTCCAGTTCCTACGCTCATATCGTATTGTTCAGAATTCTTCTTCGAGCTCCCCAAGTTAACTAACCCCAAAGCAATACCAGCCCCGATTCTGTATCCTTCATTAGCAACTTTGATCGAGTTTGTTTCCATTTTAACATCCCCATAGACACAGTCCAATAGTAAATCGCTAATTTTTTTATCAAAGCTTCTTTCAAACAACATCCCTGAACCTATCAAGCCTGCTGTTTGAACTTTATAATGAATGTTCATATCATTGGCTCCTTGTGGTAAAAATGCGTCAATATGAACGCATAACAATTTATTCAACATAAGGTCCATAGAGCCTCGTGCAGAAGCACACATACCCAATAACATACCGATACTTACAGGAGCAAATTTTGAACCCAACAAATTATAAATTCTCCATTCTTCCATACCTTTCAAAAAACCTAAGAGCCCCAATCCCAATAAAAAACCACCATACTGCACAGTCAAATTTTTCGGCTTGTTAAAAGAGATCCAATTGAAATCCAACCCTTTTGAATCTTCAGATATTCTTAATGCAGATGCAACACCACTATGAAATTGTGCATCTTCTAAGAAAAACTTGTTGACAGTATCTGGATTAATATGAAGTAACTTATTAGTGCGAGGTAATAGTGTTGCAAAATTAAAATTAGATATTTTGAAGTGTTCTGTTGGTAGTGGCATACAAGTCGAAAATGTCAATGCGCCCCATCCTAATGCATTTGCCATTTGTTTGATAGTCGAAATTTTTAAAAACTGTTTTCTTAATTCATAATTTGTTTCAACTTTACCTAAATCAGGAGTTTGAACTGGTAAAAAATATGCAATCATTCTACTAGCTAAAAACAATCTTTTGTCTTTGTTAAATATTTTATTGGCAGTTTGAAAAGGATCATTACCTTGATGTTGTGGGTTATAGGATTTAAAATTAGTACCGTTGATGTGATTAGTGTAATTGTTTTTGTTGGTAATTTCATTTAAAATATCAATATAAGTGATAGGGGATTGATTTCCACTGTTCAAAACATTATTCATAACATTTTTTCTATGTTTGTTTTTCAAAGAACTTTGAGACTTTGAGGTAGTATAGGAATTTTTGAAGTTAAAAAAAGATTCACAAGTTCTTTGCAAATCTTCTCTACTAATTAAATCCACGTCAATAACCGAATTCACATTTACCAAAAGTTTTTCATAATTTTTGATCAATTGGTTTAGTAATGAATATATCCCAAGTGGAAAAGTTTCTAATTCATGTTTTGAAATATCAAATTTTTTAAATACTTGAATAATATTTGATTGATTTTTTTTGCTATTAAAGTATTCAAAAAATTTGATCATCTTATACATTCTTGGTGTCAATTCTAAATCAATCTCTTCCGAGTCTTCAAAGATATCAGATAACATATTATATTTTGAAATGTCATCATTGACCAGGGATAAAGAATTGAAATATTTTACTTTAGGTTTATTAATATCATCAATAAATTTGATAATTGAAATAGGCTTTGTTAAAGGGTTTGGATAGTTAATGTTCAGTTGGTCTTTATTAATGGACAAAATAAATTCAAAGATTTTTTGATTATCTTTCGAAAATTTATTTTTACAGCAGCTATTGTAATAACCTGTCCATTCCAGAGGCCATTCCATAATTGAAGTTAAAAGATATATTAATTCTGACAATTTTTGACAATTAGTTTGTTCCACTACATTAAGAGATAACTCTTCTCGTATTATTGATAAAGATAAAACAATACTGGGTATTAATTTTGATAAATCTATATCTAAAATTGTTTGATGATAACTACTATTTTCAAAAAGCTTTTCGTATAAAATGCATAATGGAAATCGAAAACTTTCGTTATCTTCAACATTGTTATCAATAGTTCCCTGAAGATACATATTTGATGATTTTTGAAAACTCAGTAAAGAATCATCCAAGGCAACAATTAATAATAAATTTTGGAAACACTCGAAATCGGACCTATATGACTCTGAAATAGTTCTGATATAAGACCAAAGAAATAAATAGTTCAAATATAGCTGATCATTTGTTAGAAGTTTGATACATTTGAAAAATTTAGAGACTAAGGAAGAATTGATATGCATAGATATATCCATTGGTATATCTTGATAAAAATCAATGAATGGATTGACTAAACTTATTGATTTCCCGCCATAATTAGACAAATCAGTGACTTCAATTTTGAAGAATGAGTGGTCTGCATAAACCAACTTTGAATTCTTAGCACACTCTTTAATTTCAATCAATAAATCCAAATCATTGGAAATGAATTTTTCAATATTTGAAGTTAAACTTTGAATATTCAAAGTCAATTCTATAGATATATCCGAGTGTTTAGATCTTAGCCACAATACCTCTTTACTTCCATCTGACATGTGTATGGTCGAAATATCTTGCGTCTCGAAAGCCTTTGGCAACTCAATTATTTTCTGCAGTGTTATGATTACGAGACTTTCGTTTGATTTTATATTACCAGTATTAATATTGCTGGTATGATTAGCTCTTTCATCAAAGTTGAGCCCTATGTTTTTCTTACCATCATTTTTATTTATTTGTGTGGATGTATTGATGGAACCATTCAAGTTTAATTTAGGGTCCTTATCAACAGAGATGAATTTTAGCTTATTTTCTCCTCCCATATTGCTATGTGTCTGATTATTATTATTATTATTATTATTAAGAATATGATTACCACTAGTCCCAATAATGTTTATATGTTTTGAATGAGAAATTTCATTTCTTAATTGATAGGCGTTTGAAGTACCCAAGATATCATCACTTTGTTCGACATTAGAAAACAGTCTATCGTTGATTTTATTTTTCATGATTTGATTAGTTGTATGGTTGTTGTTATCTAAATCAATATTCATTAAATTGGAAGAAAGTCCAGTAGAAGATCCACTAAGTATTTTTCTTTGAACAATTTTTTCATTGTTTTGAATATCTGAGTTTATTCTGTCATTCATCATTGATGATAATTCTGTAAATCCAGGAAGTTTAGGATTAATCGAACTCAAGTACTCATTAGTCTTGGTATTTTGTTCAGGGTTTTTGTTTTTGGAATAAGATGATTCAATAGATATATCCGATACAGATCTTAGATCTGTGGTTGACAAATTCAAAGGTTTTAATGATGCATATGATTGATTTTTGTTTAATTCATGCTTTTTTTTTACAGCGTTACGAGGATTGTTGTTATCACCATTCATATCAATTTCAGATTTCCCCAATGATTTTTGTAAATTTTTACCCAAATAATCAACATTTTCATTATGAAAAACTGGTTCAATGTATAATTTTTTAGATTTATTTGATAGATGCATGGTAGCCACATACAAAAGAGATTGGTTATTATCATTATTATTATTATTATTTTGATTTAAAAAAATAATCATATGTTTTTCATAATCTTCAGTAAACGGCACAGATAACAATGTCAAATCGTTAGTGTGATCTAGATCCATATCAAAATCTTGAAAATCAATCATCTCAAAATCATTGAATGGATCAGAACATACACAAAACTTGAAGTTCAAAGGTACGTTTACATCTGTATTATCAATTGATTGAATTTTTTTCTTTTTTTCTAAATTTTGATCAACATTTTCTAAATCTCTTTCTAAAATCAAACCATTTTTATATTTAAAAATTTTTTTAGTAGAAAATGGATATTGTATTTGATGGTACTCCCCATTTTGTAAAGAAATGATTTTACAATATTTTTTTGTTGATATCACCAAACAATTAGGCACATTATCAAAGTCCACAAAACTTGTATCTATAATTATATCATTTTTTTCAAAAACAAATTTTCTATATTTGATATCGTTCAAGTACCATTCAATGGTGTATGAATTTATCTTTTCAAACCTGCTAATATCTTCATAATTTGTTAAGAAAGTCTGTTGACTCTTTTTTTCAATTTTGTTAATATCATACGACTTTTGAAACTCTTGCATCCAGCTTGCCTTTTTGAAAACTTGGTTGTATTGGTTTGCTTTTGTTTCTTGTTTTTTTTGGTAATATCAATTCTTATGATGAATGCTGTGAATAAAGTGAAGGTTGGATGAGATCTTTTATTTATAGATCTTATTTGATTTTGCAATTCATCAATGTGTACTAACCAAGAAAAGTATTAAAATTATGTTCAATGAATTTCAATAATATTGTTAATTGAACAATTACTTTATAAGAAAGCGCTCAAATGTAATTTCTATCTTCATTAACTACGTTAAATCTGTCAGATCATCTGGCTGTTAGTTGATTTTTTTTTGTATTTTTTGTTTGATTTTGTTTGTGTTTGTCATCCTTAGAAAAAACGACAAAAAACAGCACACCCAATGTGTAGGGCAACTGTAACACAAAAATATGTCAAACTGTAAAACGCCAGACACAAATAATACTGCAATGAACAGATCGATGCGGGCGGGTATTTATACTCACAAAATACCGACATCTAAAATTAGTCCGATAACAAGTACTCGGTAATGGTTTGTATAGCCGAGCTATATATGTACTTACCCGCATCATATACTAAGTATACAGATTTGTCAATAGGAGTATGTTAAACAGGTACAGAACACACACACAACATGTAGTCCACGATTATAGACAGACAATAGAGGCACTCCCCTCTTTTTGTCTTTTTTCTGCGTGTGTTTCTATTATATAAAGTGTTGGTTGTTTCCTTTTTTTAACAGTTGCCCTTTTTATCTCATCGCACAGACAGACTCGGAGACCCCCTTATAGACAGAGAGACAGAATGAATGTCTTGATGCTTAGCTCCTGAATGCTGACACTTATTTTGCAAGTTTTGTCAAGTCAAAAGGTTGTCAAATTATTATTGACACCACATGAATACGTCACGTTGGAAGTATATGTATTACACAGGTAATGGGTATATTAGTACAATTGTAATTCTACTGAATGGGATAATGTGGTGACCTTTCTACGGGTACATGGCATTCATTGTATATTTTATACAAACACACACACACACACACACACACACACACACACCACTAGTCAAATGAAATAACGTCACTGTCACAGTACTCATCCTTGATATCTTTTTACAAGGAGTAATTGATGGTTATTGTTCTATTACAATTATCATGGGATGACTTAGTTGACGCAACTATGTATATATAGGTGGTGTTATGGAGTTTGTCTATATGAAATGGTTTAGTCATTTTGTGAAATAATTGTTTTCCAAATTTAAGCTTTCTGGAGCGAAATATTCAAAGTCTTGTAATGATAGTCATTACATTTGTTGTAAAGGCACAATTCACCCCATCTTTCAATAAATAACATTATATAAACCCCATCTTCTCATTCGTGTTCTCAATTCTCAAAGATACAAAATAGTTTGTGTGTTTGTACTCTTAATATCATGAGATGATAAATACAAAAGAGAGACAATAAGAGTGTCTATTATTTTTCATAAATTCTTCTCTTACAATAATGAGTTTATTAATAGTAGTAGTAGTAGTTGTAGTAGTAGTAGTAGTAGTAGTAGTAGTAGTATCATATATTCATTGTATTTCACTGCATGCTTTTTTGTATGTAAAAATGGGTATTTTTAGTTTTTTAGTTTTTTTTCTTTGCTTTTTTTAAATTTTAATTAAAATTTTGGTTTTGGTTTTGGTTTTGGTTTTGGTTTTGGTTTTGGTTTTTTTCTTTTTTAAAATTTTATTTTTTTGTTGTCTCTTTTTTTTATTTTTTTTTATTTTTTTTTTTATTCGAAATTTTTTTAATGTTACTTTATTATAATAACGTTTGACCCGATATTCTCAAACTTATGTCGACACCTTATTCTAAGTATATATGTGGATGGGTGTGTGAATGTAAAATTTTATGAAGATTCAACTTGATGACATAAATTAATTAAATAAAGAAAAAGAAAAAGAAAAAAACCTAGGATAAATATTCGCTAGTTTACACTCTGCATAAAACTATCAAAAACCCCCCCAAAAAAAAAGAATGAGTAATACAGTTACATTTACACACCCAGCTGGCCCAAATGAAGTCATTGTTACTGGTGACTTTGACAATTGGAGACAATCTTTGCCATTGGTCAAACAAGCCGATGGGTCTTTCAACTTGACCATGCCTATCCCAATCAAAAGCATCAAAGACAGCAACAGACTGTACTTCAAGTATGTCGTTGATGGCGAGTGGATTGTTTCTGAAGCTTACCCAACTGCCCCATCTGTTGAAAATGCTTCTATCACCAATAACTATGTTGAAATCAGTGAAGAAAGTAAAAGAGCCAGTTCTTTCATTCCAGAAAGTGCTTTGCCAATCAACTTTGCCAGTAACAATAACAGTAACAACAATGTGTCTAAAAATAAAAAAAGAGTCAAAGTTAAAAGAAGAATTAGAAAGAACAAGAAAACCGGTGAAGAAACTGTTTTGAGTGAAGAAAAACAAGTTTTGGACAACACAACCAGTGCTACTGAAATCAGTGACAACACTAGGGACAACACTCCAGTCGTTTCTGCTCAAAAAGAAGAACATGAACAAAAACAAGAAGAACCAAAATTCACTACTCAACCAGTTGAAGAAGAAAAAACTATTAAAGTTGGTGAAATTCCAAGTTTGGCTGGCGAACCAAATGTCGTTGTTCCAACTAAAATTGAAGAAGTTAAAGAATTCACTGAGATTAGAGAAGTCAACCAAGAGGAATTGAACGCTAAATTGAACTCTGAATTGGAAAACAAAGCAAAAGTTGAAGGACCAACTTTCACTACTCAACCAGTTGAACAAGAAGAATCCACTAAAATTGGCCAAATCCCAACTTTGGCCGGCGAACCAGGTATTGTTATTCCAAGCAACGCTCAAGAAATCAAAGAATTTACTGAAGTCAGAGATGTCAACCAAGAAGAATTGAACGCCAAGTTGAACTCTGAATTGAAAGACAAAGAACAAGTTCCAGAACCAGCTGCTGTTGAAGAACAAGTTGAAGAACAAGTTGAAGAACAAGTTGAAGAACAAGCCGAAGAACAACTTCCAGAAGAACAAGCTGAAGAACAACTTCCAGAAGAACAAGCTGAAGAAACTCCTGCCGTTGCTGCTGCCGCTGCCGCAGCTGCTCCAGCCGCCGCTGCTCCAAAGAAAGCTGTTGCCTCCACTCCTTCCAAGAAAGAATCTAGTGGATGTTGTATCATTTGTTAAAAGGATTACAAGTGATATTACTCTGTTTTTCTTCTTTCTTTCCTTTTAAAATAACCTCTTCATGACTTTCTGCTTGAGCTTCATTCTAATCATATTCTAAAACGAAATAAAAACAATAATAATAATACTAATAATCACCAAAAAACAAAAAAAAAATATCTTTAAAAAATCTCAAATAATAATATTAATAATATTAACATTGATAATAGGTAATATATGTATATACATATGTATGTATTTCAAATATAAATTGTGTCTAATAAAAAAATAAAAATAAAAATTAAAATTCAAACGAGTAATGGACTGACTATCTTGAGTTCAAAGTTCAAGATTTAAGGTGACATTAGCATCCTGCAAAGTTCATCAAATAAAATGTGACACTTTTTTTTTTTATTACTATTGTGTGATTGATTACAATTTCAGTCATGTGATATATGTGAAGTTAGAATTAGAGTGAGGGTAATGTTAACTTTTCTTTTTCTTGTTTTTCTGTTTTAATTTTTTTTCTTTTTTCTTTCTCTCTCTCATTTTTCGTGCATTTTATTACTTCAAAGGTTTTTTATTTTGTTCACGATGATGCTTCATGTTCTGATATAATTAATATAATCATCGTATATATACATAAATTTCAACTATCAATATAGATATGTTACACAAAAAAAGAAAAGAATCAACTACAAGACACACACATACAATGAGTGAAGAAAAAACCGCTGCCTCCGTGCCTACTTACAATGTTGAACAAGCTTTACAAGACCCATCTAAGAAAAGAAAAGCTGAAGATGAAATTGAAATTGATTTGCAACAAAGTGTTCCTTTATCCAAGAAACAAAAGAGATTGTTGAGAAGAGGTAAAATCACTTTGGAAGAAATTAACGAAAAATTCAACATCGACCCATCTTCCATCAAAGAATACCAAGAAGAATTGAAAGAAAAGAAAGAACAAGAAGAGCAATCTAAAAAGGAAACTGAAGAACAAGAATCCGCTGCCAAAGAAGAATCTAAAAAAGCCAAACAGGATGCTGTCAAGTACGGTGTTTGGGTTGGTAACTTGTCTTTTGACACCACCAGGGAAGATTTGCAAAGATTGTTGGTTGCCAAAATCGAAGATATGTCTGAATCCGACATTGTTAGAATCAACTTGCCATTCCAAAAGAACGATGGTAAACAAATTAAAAACAAGGGGTTTGCCTACATTGATTTCAAAACCGAAGAATTACAAAACAAGGTCATTGCTCTAAGTGAATCCCAGTTGAACGGTAGAAACCTATTGATTAAAAACTCCAAGAGTTTTACCGGTAGACCAGACAAGGACGATTTGGTTGCTGCCAGTAAGAACCCACCAAGCAGAATTTTGTTTGTTGGTAACTTGTCTTACGACGTCACCAGCGAGTTGTTGGAACAACATTTCCAACACTGTGGTCAAATCGTCAAAGTCAGAATGGCCACTTTCGAAGATTCCGGTAAATGTAAAGGTTTTGCCTTTATTGATTTCAAATCTGAAGAAGGTGCCACCAATGCTTTGAAAGACAAAGCTATTAGAAAAATC
Organism: Hanseniaspora occidentalis var. citrica; assembly: GCA_030573535.1. Lineage (NCBI taxonomy): Eukaryota > Fungi > Ascomycota > Saccharomycetes > Saccharomycodales > Saccharomycodaceae > Hanseniaspora > Hanseniaspora occidentalis. Next base: position 13,384 of record JAJMDI010000201.1, read on the forward strand.
GCCCATAGACCAATCAGAATGGAATACGGTGAAGACAGATCTAAAAGACAAGTTAGAAAAAGACCAGAAAACAATAACAACAACAATAGATCCCAAGACAGAGGCTTTGACAACAACAATAACTCTGCTCCAGCTTCCTCTGCTCCATTCAAAAAAGACTTCAAATCCAACAAACCAAAGACTTTCAACAACAGAGACAAAAACAACAGAGTTAAAAGTAGTATTGCTTTGGCCAGTGCTCAAAGAGCCTCTGCTGCCATTGTTCCATCATCTGGTAAAAAAGTTACCTTTGATTAAAAAAAATACCCTTTTTCTAAAACAAAACAAAGCAAAGTAAGTGGATACATACCTCCCTTTGTTTATTTGGTGGGTTTGCTGTTTTAAAACAAAAACTCATCAATCCATATA
>JAJMDI010000201.1:13891-34517 GCA_030573535.1 Hanseniaspora occidentalis var. citrica
TTTTTTTTTTTTTTTTTTTTTTTTTTTTTTTTTTTTTTTTTTTTTTTTTTTTGTCAACCTTGTTTTAAAATTATACAACTTAGATCTAAATTTAGTACTGACTGAGATTATTCAAATCTAGATTGTTTTTGAACGTCTCGTCTGTCTGTTAGTGCTATTTTTGTAATGTAACATTCTCCGTTGTTTTTAGACTTTGTTGATTTTGAGAATTATTTTTTTTATTATGATGTTGATTTAGATTTACTTTACAATGTACGATTCCCTTTAATTTTAACAAGTAGGTATTTATATAGAGTGTTTACTTTGAAAAGTATGATGTCAATATATGTTATTCATTCCTTGGTGATCTTTGTTTGTTGAGTTTGATTGTACTGTTTCATCTCGATCATACTTTTAGGTACGTTTCTCATTCTTCCTGTTTCACTTTGATTATCATTCTATTAATAGATATGAAAAGATGAAACAAGTCAACAACAAATAACCAACATCGAATTTTTTTGCTCTTCTCCTACTTTGAAAAAAAAAAACTAAACAAAAACAATTTTTCATTGAAGTTACACACATATCAACACGTCAAGATATTTTGTTCCAGTTGTATCATTTTTCTGATTAAGATAATACATCGTTCAATAGAGTATCACTAAGTCGTGTTAAGACCAGCCTAACATATTTGTCACATAGAGAAAGAGAGAAAAATAAAAACAGCCAGATCAAGTTTTTATACATCATATAATGAATTCAACAGATACCGACACTGTCAGCAACTCTATGATGGACTTGGAAACAGACATCACTGCTAGAACAATACTGACTGATACTTCTGAAAGTTTAAGTAGTGTGGTTGATTCTGAAGGGCAGAGTTCTGGATCATCCAAAGATAACTCAAAAACAAGTAGTGTTGAAAGTACAAATGAAACGACTGAAAGCACATCAGAAAGTGAATCATCCTCATCATCAGTTATTTCATCAACACAGGCATCATCATCGATTAATACATCAAGCAGCTTGAGCACTGGAAGTACTGAGACTAGCACCGCCACAACACAGTCGTCGTATACTGCATTACTTTCATCCTCTTCAGAGTCTTCAAGTTTTAGTGAGACGTCAGCTACAAGTACAAGTACAAAACCAAAAAAATCTACATCAGTCACAAACTCTGTTTCTGAAAGTTCGAACACACAGTTCGCATTATCTGTTTCTACCAGTCTGGGGCATTTTTCTTTAAATTCTTCTTCATCAAATCACTTTCCAACTACTACTTTAGAAGCCAATGGGTACATTTTTTCTAATTTCACAGATATAAATATCATAGGTGAAAGCACCTCTACTAGTTCAAGTGTATATATTGATCATTCCACACATGCATCTAGTACTGGTAGTAGTCAATTAACAAACTCAGGGAAAACTAATACTGTATTGCTCACAACTCATGCCGAATCGTCCTCATTCACAACTGAAAGTATTGAAACTTTGGATGGTTATGATACATGGACAGGTTACACCACAACAGATACTCCAACTTTGGCGTCAGATGCTGCAACCACAACTACATCTTTAGCAGACACACACACATCTGTTGTTGAATACGTTCAAGTGTATGAGATCACAGATGCGACAACTACATTTAAATGTAGTATTGACACTACTGAAAAACCTAAACACTCTGTGATCACTACGAATTACAAGTACTATGCGTCCACTTTGAAAAACTTGATCGATGCAGAATCTTCTAATTTCCAACTTTCTGATGACATTCATAGTAACTCACACAAGACGTTGATTAAGAATTTAGTTGGTGGGATTGTTGGTGGTGTTGCTGGCCTTTTCATCATTCTACTTTTAGGTTATTATGCATACAAATCTAGAAGTAGGAAAGGGAAAAAAATCTATTCAAACGAGAATTTTGCAGAAACGGGGTTTAGTCATGGCCAGGGTAGAAAAATAAACATTTTTGAAGAAAAAGATCTGCTTAAATACTACACAGTCCAAAATGATACAGAAACATTAACAAAGGAAAATGATATAAATGTATTCAACAACGTCAACCAGAAAGCCAGCAGCAACCCTTTCAAAGAAGAGTTTGATTTTACAAGCAGGATGTTTTCATTAGACAAAGAAGAGCCAATTTTAGAAAAACAAACACGCACAGTTCCTGTTTGTAATCCGCCAATTATTGTGGAAAGTAGTGCAGCTGAGATTTTGAGAGGGTCCACGCAAGAAACGTCATTTTCATCATCCGATGATTCGGATTACAACATCTCTAGAACTTTCAACGATACCCACGAGGAAGAACGTAATCCATTTGCTGATCCGTATTCTACTGAAATTAGAAACTCTTTTGACTCGGGCGACACTTATTCAAACATGTCCAGTGATATCACTTCTCTGGCACCAAACAGCAGACCTCCAAGTGAAGGTATGTTCACTGAGCGGGTTTAATATTGGTCGTTATTGCATGTGAATTTACACATGCCAGTAATTTAATATTAAAAGTATATAACTTTCTATACTTTGTGTAATAATTTATTTTAGGTAATTTTTGAAGAAATACTGTGTTCTGTTTCTTGTAATACTGATTGTAGACTACTTGTCACACGAGGTCATGTGATAATTGTTTATCACTATATACGAAATGAACATTTCATCTAACAAAAAAAAAAAAAAAAAAAAAAAACATTTTGGAAAATAAAATTTTTTCACCAAATATCCTGGGAAAATATCCCATCATATTGATTTATTCAGAAATATTACATATATTTGAAGGTTCTCATTCACAGCTGTTATATAACTGACAAAACCACAGAAACCCATCCTGATCATCAGCTATCAACAATATAAAAACATAATGCTTAGATTTGTTAGAGGTATCCACACTGCCCGTATTGCCCAACAAGCTAGTAGCAAGGCCACTAAGACAGCTACAACTTCTACTGGAGGTAATCTTTTCAGTGATTTCACAAAAACTCCTGACTTGAAAGAAAGTAACACTTTGGAGGAAATCACCAAGAGAGCCAAATTGCAAAACTTGAACGAAGAAGATAAAAAAGAATACTTGGCTGAATTGAAAAACTTCAAGTACGAACAAGATCCTGAATATGAAGAATACCGTATTTCTACCCAAGTTGGTGTCAAGAAAAGAAGCGACGGTGCTAACTTGAGAATTCCAATCATTGAACCAAAACCAGTTTTGGAACAAATCGTTTCTCCACTAAAACAAAAGTTGTACAAATTAAACTGTGAACAAAACGGGACCAAGTATTTTGTCAAAGACAAATTAATCAAAGATGATGACAAAGTTTATAAACTGAAATTGAGTGATAGAGAATTACTTTCATTAGAACCAAGTGTTTACTTGCAATCATACAGAATCAAATCTACACCAAAGAAAGCTACTCAATTTTTGAGATTGTTTGTTGAAAAACCATATGACGGCAAAATGTCAGTCAAAGACGCTATTACCCAATGTAACTTCCAAAAAAAGAAACTTGGTGTTGAAGTTGGTGAATTGTTAACCAAAGGTTTGAAAGATGCTGAAAAATTAGGAATTGAAGCCGACAACCTATATATTGATGAAATCTGGGTTGGTAAAGATGGGTTTTTTGGGAAAGCTGTTGATATCAAAGGTAGAGGTAGAGCAGGTATCATTCAACACAAATGGGTACATATCAAAGCTATTCTAAGGGATAGAACTGTCACTGTTGAAAGATTAAAGCACGAAAAGAAATTACTACAAGATAAAAAGAAACCTTGGGTTCAATTAGAAGACAAATCTATTGGTGGTTTCCCAGGTGGTGTTTACAAATGGTGATGACTCTGAACAAAAAAAAATTATTTCATTTAAAAAAATCAACATCAATAAAGAACTAAAGCAAGCTTTATCAATTCATAGAATAAAGTTCTGTTTTTATTATGATTTAAACCAACCATTTTTTTTCACCCAATGACTGAAAAAAAACACACAACAACCCAAATAGCAAAATGAGATCAAATAGCATTAACCCTCCTTTTGTTTGTATATAGTCACACTAATGTTTATTTTACATTTCAATCATCAGTATATATCTCTATAAATATGTATAGTATCAATAATTTGAAGAAAGATGTATTTTCATAATTTATTATATAGTGAACAATAGGTAATGAAACTGTGAGTTAAAACGAAGAAATATAGTTATATTGTATATAAAAGTCTAATGAATAAAAAAGTTATGGACTTGTAATTTAAAATATCTATTTTTGTTTTTTGTTTTCTTTAGCTTTAGCAGCAGAAGGTTTAGAAGCGGTTTCAGCTTCAGTTTCTTCAGCAAAAAATTCAGTCAATCTGTTTTGGTAGTCCCAGTTAGTCCACCATAAACCAGCTTGCAAAATCAAAATACCCAAAATCAAAACCAAGATAATGATGTTAGAAGAACCCATAACTGCTAAACCCTGGTTTTCAGTGATGTCACCCCATTGTCTGTAATGACAGCTATCAATACCGGTTTTGACGTTTGTCAAGAAGATACAAATAGTCAAAAAGTACAACACCAAAGTCCCGTATTCAAACATTTGCAAGTCTGGGTGTGGTTTGTAGATTCTGATCAAACAACCAAGCATACCAATACAGTATAGACCGATGTAAATACCCATGACATATTTTGGAGTGTAAAACAAGTTTTGGTAGTGTTTCAAAGAATTGTCAAAATGCTCTTGTGTGACGTTTGGATCAAACAACAATGGCAAATCGTATGGAAATTGAGCAACAATCAACCCGACAATGAAAAAAGTACCGGACAAAATTAACCCAGTACCGATAGAACAAACTTCTTTGTATGTGATTTTAGCCATCTTTTTATATGTGTGTTTCGATTTGGTTCGTTGGGTTGCTTTTCAAGTAATTTAATTCAATTGTACGTATCTAGTGCTAATAAATAACGACTTATTGAAACCAAGGCGAAGAATCCTTATACATTGGCATTTATTTTGCAAAAAAACACCTCGAAACAGTTGATAAATTATTTGTGAATCATCATATTTTTTTATGTGTTTTTTTTGAGACTTTAGTGCAAACGGCGATGAAAAAACAACGAAGAAATAAATCACCCGTTATCCGAATAATTAATTTACCGAATGATTTTATCTGATAAAAAAAGTTAGCTCGGATAATCGGTATATATCAGGTACCTGTCAGGAGAAGTGTAGTCTTCGATTAAGATATTTATGATGTTTCAACTGTAACGACTTTAAAGCTATATAACCTATAAGTAGCTTCTTGATGTGGTACAGCAATTTCTCATAGTATCAAAACTGTTTTGAAAAATAGTTTTATGGGCACGGGAGTTTTGCATGATAGAAGTATAAAATTACCGAATTTCAGATTATGACTCAACTGATTACACAATACATCTTGTGTTGTTTATACATTATTGATACATTTACTTTAGAGTTTTCATAATGAGAGTATTAAGCGTGCCAACATCTTTTTGTTTGAGTAATTTCCCTATTAATATCGTCGGTGTTATGTTCTTATCGATAAATAATTGAGCATGTCAATAGTAAACACTGCAGTTTAATAAACAAAAACAAACAAAGAAAAAAAAAAAAACACATTGCAGGATAATCATTTCCTAATTGGAGATTATTTGTATGGTTTAATATTGTTGTTACAAGATAAGATATCGATTTTCCAAGCAAGAGATGAAACCGACTGTCCAGACAATGTTTACATGGTCACCTTAGTAATTACTTTTTGGTATGAGCGTTTGTTATTGAAGTTGTTAAAAGGGTTACTGAACAAAATGGAAAATAAGTTTCTTATCAGTAAAATACCGACGTATTCGATGTGTCATAACATATGGATGCTGTATGCTCTAGCAAAAAATTGATAAGCATTGTTCTCCAGAATAGTTTTTCTTACCTTGAAATATTCAAAAATAACAGTATATAAATAAATACTATTTTTCAGATGTTAATGGGAAGCAGTGAATATTGAACGAAAACCTTTAAAGTCACACAAGCAATAAAAACCAAACCAAAAATACTAAAACAGAGAACCTTCTATTATGACGCAATTGACTAATCAAGATTTAGAAGCATTGTACCAACCTTTACTTAGCAGTAAAGACGCTTCTAGAAATGCAAACCTATTTTACATTGTAAATGGGTTACCAAAAGATTTGAAACCACACAAAGAACCAGTTTATTTGGCTGGTGGGATGCCCTTTGAAAGTATGTTCCCAGTTCAAGAGATCGATATGCAAATTAGACATCAGCCTGGGTCTTTAAAAGACACCCAAGTCACCACATCCAATTTTTCTACATCCAAAATCCAAATGTACGAGCCTGCAGATTCAAAAAAAGTCGGCATATCTTATGCATACCAATACACTGAAAATGAAGGGTTCCCTAAATTATTGGGCTTGACCAAGCAGATCATTGGCAGAATCAATGAACCGAAATATAAAGAATGGAAAACTGTTTTTACATGTGGTTCGTCCGACTCTTTATCTAAAATTTGTGAGCTATTGATCGATGAAGGCTCCACTATGTTAATTGAAGAATTCACCTACACCAATATTTTGCACAATTTGCATTTCTGTGGTGGAGAACAAATTCCGATCAAATTAAATATTACACCAGATATTAGCAAGCAAGGTATTGATGTAGAGTATTTATCAGAATTGTTGGATAATTGGACCGAAAGGTACCCTAACAAGAAGAAACCAACTACATTGTATACAATTGCCACAGGGCAAAACCCAACAGGGTTAACACAATCCATGGAAAACAGACAAAAAATTTATGATATTTGTTGCAAACACAACATTATCATCATTGAAGATGATCCATATGGGTATTTAAAACTAGCCAAATATGATCATGAAAATCCAATGGCAAACCCATATTTCAACAAAGAATACACCATTGACAAATACTGCAAGAAAATCCTGTCCCCTTCATACATGACTATCGACACTGATGGTAGAGTTTTAAGATGTGAAACGTTTTCCAAAGTCGCTTCACCAGGTTTGAGACTAAGTTTCATTGCAGGTAACAATTACTTGATTGATAAATTGGCTAAAATCAGTTTATTAACGACCAGATCACCAAGTGGTGCTTCTCAAGCTATTGTAACCAACATGTTAGTCGATATGGGGGAAAGATACCAGTCTATTCCAGGGAATGAAAACGCTCCCTTGATCGATGGATGGATTGAATGGTGTATGAAGATTGCTGGTCAATACACACACAGAAGAAATTACATGTTCAAAGCGTTGTTTGAGCAACCCACTGTCAAAAAAGGAATGGTTGAGTTGATCGAACCAAGCTGTGGGATGTTTGTTAGTGTCGTCATTAACTTGAAACCAGAATGGCTAGACCATGATATCAAAAGAGCCATGGACTATTTGTACTGTTGCTTATTGGAAGAAGGTTGTTTGGCTGTTTTGGGTTACAAGATGACAATTGACAGATCATTTTCCATGGACAGAGCCAATTTCTTAAGATTCACTTTTGCCAAAGCAAACGATGAAAAGATATTTAAAATTGGTGCTGAAAGACTGAACACAGCAGTTCAAAGAATATTCAACGAATACAAGGTTAATGAACAATTCACCTTGGCACCGGAAGGTTTTAACTAAATGATGTATAGTATTATATAATAGCTGTATAGCAATATTATTTCAAGGTTTATTTCTTAATCATCTCTTTTTGTCAAATCTATGTGCTGAAATTTTATGTTTTATGCTCAACCTGTATGATTGGTTCGACACGTTAACATTATTTTGAACAATTTTAACTCCGACATTCATCGGGAAAATGGAACAACAATGAATGAGACTTTATGTTGAGAAAAAAAAACTGGCATGCTCTGCTGTGATTTATGAGCACAAATTCTTGACAATATAAACATATTTGCTAGTTTTTTTTTAAAGGTTGCATACAAGAAAGAAAGAAAGAAATGTGAAGAATTTTCGCAACCCAAGTTATCAGATTGAGGTGACGGGTTAGATTTAGATCTAGTATTAGCCATTCTTCTTTTTTCCTTTAAGTATATAACATGTCCACTGAGTAAGCTATAGTCTAGTCGTTAGGCTTTAGCTATATGTATAATAATATGATGTTTGTATGTGGTAATTCAATTCAACCAAGTCAATTGGATTGCATAATTGTGGCTGTTGTCTCTGTTATCTCTTGTAGCTAGTATAAGAGATCCCAGATAAAATTACCTAGTAAAACAACGAACTCACTAAAGTCAAGTCAGAAGTCTCACCTGTTTATATATATACATCTCGTGGTAAACAATTAGGTAAGAAACATTCCATTGAAGGTAGAATAGTGTCCTCCTTATCTTGTTTTGTTCACTAGTGGAAATCGTACCTAATTAGGAAACTAGTTCGCTTAATTAAAGATAAAAATAAATTCCCGACTTATTCTCTCTTTCGCTTAATACGTACCTGCATATGCTTATAACAACATAATAGGCTTTATTCTTCCCGGCCCGTGCAGTCTACTCCGTTACAAAAAGTAAAGGAGAAAAAACTTTCCTTTCCATATCGGGTAGTTTACTGGTTGGAGTTTTCCACAAGAAAGAAAAAAAGTAACGCACAAAAAAACTATTTCTACACAGAAGACTGGCAAGGCGAAAACCGCAAAACTTTGAATGGTTGTATCTTTTACAAGGTGAAATTCCGTCGTTAACCGTGCTTTTTTGGGGGGATACCGATTCTAGGAAGTAAGTATATAAATGATTTGTTCAGTAATGTACTAGTGTTCATTTATTTATTCTTTTTTAAAAGAGAAGTTAGTTTTGGTTTAATAGTATCGACAGAAAAAACAGAAACAACAACTAGCAGAATTCATCTCCACCATGGTACAACTAACAACAAAAGATTTCGAAAGAATGTACAGCCCGTTGATCAGCAAGAATGATCAACACCGTGTTTTAAACTCCTTTATTGATATGAAAGGATTACCTAAAGATTTGAACACCCACAAGAATCCAATCATGTTGGGTCCAGGTATGCCTCACGAGAATTTGTTCCCATTTGAAGAAATCCAAGTTAAAATTAGAGACAGTCCTGCTTCTTTATCCGACTCTAGTTATGATAAGGTAGCATCCAGTATTACTACTCTTCCTCTTTCTGCGTCTGGTGACGGTAGAGTTGGTATTGATTCTGCTTTGCAATATAACGCTATTAAAGGGATGCCGCAAATGTTGGACTTGACCAGGCAAATCATTTCAAGAATTAACAAACCAGCATATGAAGACTGGGATACCATTATCACATGTGGTTCTTCTGATTCTTTAGCTAAAATTTGTCAAGTTTTCTTTGATTCTGACTCTGTCATGTTGTTGGAAGAGTTTACTTTTACAAACATCTTGCCCAACGTTCATTTCAGTGATGGACAAGCCATTCCTCTAAAAATTAACATTACTTCTGATGCAGGAAAACAAGGTATCAATGTAGAGTACATGATTGACTTGTTAGAAAACTGGTCCACATATCATCCACATAAAAACAAACCCAAGTGTTTATACACCATTGCCACAGGTCAAAATCCTACCGGTTTAACTCAGTCCATGGAGAACAGACAAAAAATCTATGATATTTGTTGTAAACATAACATTATTATTATTGAGGACGATCCATATGGGTATTTAAAACTACCAGAATATGATCCAGAGCATCCAATGGCCAACCCATATTTGAACCATGAGTACACTGTTGAGCAATATTGTAAGGATATTTTGTCACCTTCCTATATGACTATTGACACTGAAGGTAGAGTATTAAGATGCGAGTCCTTTTCTAAAGTTGCGTCTCCAGGTCTGAGATTGAGTTTTGTTGCTGGTAATAAGTATCTGATTGATCAGCTTTTGAAAGTCACCAGTATTAACTGGGGGGTTCCTAGCGGGTTATCCCAGGGTGTTTTTATCAACACACTGATTGATATGGGGCACAAATACCAGACACAACCGGGTCATGACAACGCACCATTGATTGATGGTTGGATTGAATGGTGTATGAAGATTGCTGGTCAATATACGGATAGAAGAAACAGTATGTTCAAATACATTTACGAGCAACCAATGTACAAAAACAATCTGGTCAAATTGATTGAACCAAGTTGTGGTATGTTTGTTAGTCTTGTGATTAATTTGAAACCAGAATGGTCCGAAAACAACATCAAGAGAGTAATGGATTACTTGTTCTGTTGTTTATTGGAAGAAGGCTGTGTGGCTGTTTTAGGTTACAAGATGACTGCAGACAGAGACTTTTCCATGGAAAGAGCCAATTTTATCAGATGTACAGTTGCCACAGCTAGTGATGAAGAGGTTTTCAAAATCGGTGCAGAAAGATTCAACAAAGCAGTTGAAAGATTGTTTTCCGAGTATGGTGTTGATGAAAAGTTCACTTTGGCACACTCTGGGTTTGATTGAAACTTTCTTTTGAAAACTTTTATGCTGAACGATAGAGTAGTATCATTATTATATACCTTTTTCAATTATTTATATCCAGTGGGGGATTTTTTTTTAAATATTTTCCTCATATATAGTAGTCGCTTATCTAAAAAGATGAATGCTTTTTTTAAAAAAAAACACAACAAAAAAATTCTTGAAGGAACTGATAAGAGATTGAGTTTTTTCGTTTTTCAATAGATAAGGCTGTCTAAAAATATAATACCGAGTTCAAGACATACCGAAGTGCTAAATCTATGACAAGTTACGTATCATTGTGACTCATATTATAGCCTGGTAATTTCAAAACCGATTAAAAAATGAATATACAAATAGACAAAAAACGAACAAACAAATATTTATTAGATAATTTATACTTTCAGATAAAAGGACATTTCAAACAGTTATGTGAAAACAAATTACTGTTAATTTGTATTGTTGTAAGAAAAACGTCAAAGCATATAACCAAACAGACATATAACCACTTTGTGTAATGACACAATTGACAGCAACTGATTTCAAGAATAGATACAGTGGGGTAGTTAGCAGAGATGACAAAAACAGAATATTGAATTCTTTCTCTGAAGTTCATGGACTGCCTGCTGACTTGAAGCCTGCAAAGGACACAATTTGGTTAGCTGGTGGACAGCCTTTTGAATCAATGTTTCCAATCCAAGGGCTAGATCTCTTTGTCAGAGACAAACCTGGTTCTTTAGATGAAGATAGTGTTGTTTCACAGGACTCTACTATCACAAAACTCCAAATGTATGAAACTTCAAGTAAGTCGAATATTGAATCTAATAACAGTGGTAACAAATTAGGCTTAAACAATGCTTTTCAATATGCTCACCCAAAGGGTTTCCCCGAACTGAGAAGTTTGACTAAACAAATCATCACTAGAATAAACAAGCCAATTTACGATGGCTGGGACACGCTTATTACAAATGGTTCATCCGACTCTTTATCCAAAATTTGTAAACTGCTTATTGATTCTGAGTCAACAATGCTTATTGAAGAGTTTACTTTCACAAACATTTTAAATCATTTACAATTTGCTGGGGGCCATGCAGTTCCTATTAAGTTGGATATAACCACCGATTCTTTAAAGCAAGGTATTGACACTGAATACTTGGATGATTTACTAGAAAATTGGGAAAAATACCATCCTGGTAAACCAAAGGCCAAGTGTTTGTATACTATTACCACTGGTCAAAATCCTACAGGTTTAACTCAGTCTATGGAAAAAAGACAAAAGATTTATGACATTTGCTGCAAGCACAATATCATCATTATTGAAGACGATCCATATGGATACTTGAAGCTTCCAAAGTACAATTCAAAGAGTCCAATGACAAACCCATATTTTAACAATGAATACACTGTTGATCAATATTGTACTGATATATTGAGTCCATCTTACATGACCATCGACACTCAGGGTATAGTTTTAAGATGTGAAACATTCTCCAAAGTTGCTTCTCCAGGTTTGAGACTTGGGTTTATTGCCGGAAACCAGTTTTTCATTGACAGGCTTACAACTATCACTGCTATCACAACTAGAGCTGCCAGTGGTGCTTCTCAAGCTATTGTAACCAACATGTTAGTCGATATGGGGGAAAGATACCAGTCTATTCCTGGAAATGAAAACGCTCCCCTGATCGATGGATGGATCGAATGGTGTATGAAGATTGCTGGTCAATACACACACAGAAGAAACTACATGTTTAAAGCGTTGTTTGAACAACCCATTGTCAAAGAAGGAATGGTTGAATTGATCGAACCAAGCTGCGGGATGTTTGTTAGTGTTGTCATTAACTTGAAACCAGAATGGCTAGACCATGATATCAAAAGAGCCATGGACTATTTGTACTGTTGTCTATTGGAAGAAGGTTGTTTGGCTGTTTTGGGTTACAAGATGACAATTGACAGATCATTTTCCATGGACAGAGCCAACTTCTTAAGATTCACTTTTGCCAAAGCAAGCAACCCTAAAATTTTTGAGCTGGGTGCAGAAAGATTCAACACAGCAGTCCAAAGATTATTTAAGGAATATGGTGTGAAAGAGACGTTTTCTTTATCAGAAAAAGGGTTCGATTGAATGAGTTGTGTTGTGTTGAAATCATTCAATAAAACAAGTTAAGTAATACATACGGGTACAATGTGTAATGTAGTCACATGACTTTATATATTAAGTTTGTGCACATTTATCTGTGCGTGTATGTAAAGTTCCTAGTACAATTTTTCTCATAACTTTTATCTTACAAATTTTTTTTTTTAGTTGTTTTTTTTTTTTTCAATTCTTTCATCTGTTCGACCATATCATTTTAAAATCACAACTCACACACTCAAGGTTCTGTGTGTGTTCCATTTTTAGTTTGTTATAAAAATATAAAGAAAAAAAACCATAAAAGACTATAAAATACTTGAAAGCAATAGCCAAAATGCAAATGCTTCCTGAAGGACAAAAAAACACTGTACAAGTCACCTACGACGATCAATTAAAAATCAATGAGTTTTCCAAGTTGATTTTGCAAAAAGATGATATTGCTGCTAAATTGGAAGGCGAAAAAACTGAAAAGGAATATTTGGATGATATCTTAATGGAAATCGAACTTATTGACGAAGACGAATACTGCAACTACAAGATTGGTGACACATTTGTGTTGATGAAACAGAAAAAGGTGATTAAACAGCTTAACAAAGACTTGGTCAAGATAGATCACGCGATCGAGCAGCTGGAGGAGAAAAACAGCACCATTGTTACCCGGTTGGATAGCTTGAAAACAGAACTATATGTCAAATTCGGAGACAACATCAACCTAGAGCGTTAACCGGGAAGCATTTCTCTCACTTTAATTGATTCTTGATGCTTCTCCTTGTACCTATGTTACTAATTAGCAGTAACTATTTGGTCATTTTCGATATTGTATGTAATATCTGGTAATTCTTTATCTATGTATGTAACTAAGTCACTGGAATAACTTTCTAGCTTTGGTCCTTCTGGTAAAGAGAAGGTAAAACCTTTAATGATGGAGTATTCGTGTACAATCTCGCCTGCTAAATCTTGAGTGATAAAATCCTTTATTTTGTCTAATGAACTTTCGGGTGTTTTGTCAGTGAAGGAGATTATAAACTTGTTTGCAATAACGGAGGTTTCTAAAGAAAGTGGCTTTGGTTTTGATTTTTTCTCTTCTATATCAAACTCTCTGTATGAATATGTGAAGAAGAAAGTAGAAAATAAAAGGAAAATGTAATATAGCAGTTTCATATTGTGTGGGTCTGTGTGTGTGCTTGTGCTTGGAGTCCTAGTCAAGTATACACTTCCTAATTAATATGAGTTATGTATATAAACATAGCACATTCTTATCAACGATCAATATATATTTCAAGATTAATTTATAATTATTGTGCTTCTCATATCAAGATATACAATATCAAAACAGCTCGTTCAATATTACCAAGACGTTACATGTTTATATAGAGTGGTAGGTGTATAATCTATCTACTACGATCAATTTCAGCATATATATGTTTTTCAACTTTTCAACGTACGTTTCTCGGGAAACCTAGACCCCCTATTTTTATTTAAATTTTCAACTACAAAAAAAACCTATCCTATATAATTTCTAAATACCTATATATCCGGGTTATAAGTAAACCATATGGTAAAGTAGTGATGTCATGTAATGTGAAAAGCGTTTTTTACTCTTCATCACTACTACTTTCAAACATATCTTCTGTTAGAACAGTGTTCTTACCATAGATCCAGTACGCATCAACCATATCTTTTGCATCTATCCAGTTTTTGTCATTATTAGTGGTTCCATTTTGATTATTGTTTACAAAATTATCACTGTTATTATTAGTAGTAGCAGTAGCAGCAGTAGTGCCAGTATTTATTTTGTTATTGTCCCTTTTGTTTGATTCTTCTAGTTTCCCAAATTTTGTATGATTTTTTTTTGGTAATAATAATTCACCATCATGATGATCTTCAATTTTTTTGTTAGTGTTAGATAATGCGATTTGAGAGGTTGAAGAAGAATCAGAATGATCTTTCAAAGTATATGTAAATCTTTCGTTCAAATAGTTATTATAATGACTAAACATTCTACTCTGATTCAAGTTTTCCTTAGTCTTGTGAAGCAACTGATTTTTCCTACTCAGTTCAAGATTCTTGTTATTACCAAACCCTTTTGTAGACAAAGAAGTCGAAGAAATTAAAGATGCTGATAATGATGATGAAGAGGTGTTGTTGTTGTTGTTAAAAAATATTTTCTTGGTCTTTAAGTGTTTACTGTGTTTGCCAGTGGTAGCACCAGTCTGGGTTCTGTGGTTGCCACGTGACTTGGCTAGAATAGGTCCCAATAGTGGTGTTTGTTCAAAATCATTATGAGTGTTTCTTTCAACACTCTCACTTTCAATATCTCCCTTATTGTTGTTATAAACCCCTGAAGAATAACTTGGCACTTCATCACTGAAAATATCCATATCATCGTGTAAATTTTTTTTCTGTGCAAGCAATACATCATCATCTTCCATAGACATTTTACGTATTCTTTCAGAAATGATATGTTGAGAGGTATCAAGAGTGTTGTTACTTTTATAGCTTGGAGGGTATTCCATGGTCATTTCTGAATGGAAAGAATTGGATAATACTTCTCTTGTACTAGCACTGTTGATAGAAAATGCCAAATCATCATTGTGAACATTATCGTTTCCATGTGAAACATAGTCATTTCCTAGGTTTCTGTTGTATGTGTTTTGTCTGTACTCTTCTTCTAATTGGAGGTCATCCTCTTCGTCATCTACTTCTCTTTCTTCTTCCATGTCGTCTACTCCAACTCTTTGTTGAGAATCTCTGAATGGGTCTAGTCCACTATCGTCAACACCACCACTACTGCTACTAGGATGCTCATCACTGTTTAACTTGTAATCCATTTTGTTGATTTGTTGAGACAGCCTACTGGAGATAGTTGGGACATCTGCCAAGTTGTTGGTAGTGTACTTATAGTTATAATTATAACCTCTATTGATCATGGCAGACTCGTGTTTCACATTTCTTTTTTCAAATTGGTATGGACTGGTGTTTGTTGCATTTCCATTTAAAAATGAAGAATGTCTATTCCCAGGTGTCGAATCAAAATTGTTTGCAAAATCCATCAAACTGGTGTCATTTTTTTGAATAGGACTGTTGAATTGGAAAAATAAATCACTGTCTTGACTTTGGGATAAACTAGTTGTTTGTTTATTCATAGGGCTGCTATTTTTTTGTCGTAGCTTTTTTTTTCCAGTTTGATTCTATTGTCTTGCTTTAATGTTTGTGTGGTTTTTTTTTATTTAATTAGATATTCTCTTATATATAGAAATTTTTTAATCAAGGTGTGTAAGTAAAATTCAATCTACATCATTATGTTCAGATAAAAACATAAACCCATGCATTGATATTAAAGAATCAAGAAGAGTAATAAATTTACTGCCTAATCACAAAAAAGCGTGATCTGAAAGAAATAGTGTTGGATTAAAAAAACACGTTTCACCTTTGGATTGTAATAAAAGTCTAAAGTGTGTTAATTTATTATTATCATCATCATCATCAAATTAAAGAAAGTAAAAACAAAAAAAAAATTGACTTGTCTATAATAACACCATGATCTGTAACAATATATTGCTTTTATTTAAATAACAGAATTGATTATCACTATCAGTATCACTTATCAGTTATCAATCATTCATTTGTTATTAAGTAATGCCTTGTAATAAAAATAACAAAAAAAACATGCTCATCACATACATTAAAATGATTTCTTTCTTTCTATTAACATGTAACCATGTGGCTTTTTTTATTATCGTTCTCTGTCTTTTCAATTGACCATAAAATATAGAAGACTCCATTGGGACCATGGTCCTACTACTTGGAAGCTGGGGTGTGGTGTTAGATAACCAATAAATTAAATTACAATCCACGTGCACCATGCCTCGTACGCGAATATACAATGAACAGTTTTTTTTTCTCTGTAATAATAAATAATAATAATAATAATAATACTAGGGTGAACAAAAAAAAAAGATCATAAAGGTGAAAAAATTAGCAAAAAAAGAAAAGAAAAGAAAATGTCAATTTTAACATCAATACCCGCACATGATACCACGCATAGAGAGTACACAGAGAGATTACACAATAAAAGAAAAAAAAAAAAAATTAGACAAACAGACACAGTCGGGAAAAACGTGCCTTATATCATAATACAATAAGGGGAAGGGTTACATTGAGTTAATATTACGTGTGCAATTAGTGTGTACAACAGAGCTATTAACTAATACAATACACAAATAGATATTGCATGACTCACGTGGCTTAGGGGGGGCTTTAAAAGAGTGTGTGTATGCTAATTACAATACATGCTCTGATTGAAAACGTGTTCGAGGGGGAACATATTGACAAAGCCAAATTATGCATAATATGTATACATGTGTATGTGTGTGTGTTTACTGATCACACAACAATCATACACAACAAATCATCAGATGATTAATTAAGGCATGACGTATAATTATTGTATGAAAACATTGTCTTTGTATATATAAACGAGACTAGTTTTTGATGATTTTTTAGTTGAAGATCAAGGTACCAATTTACTCAGGCTCTTCCTATTGAGGGCATTTTAACTTATGTATGTTCATTGAATCATAATTCCAATAGTATTATTAACTTTTGATACTTATACTTTAAAGATAACAACAATGGTGATGTACATTTTGATGAAAGAGTTTATTTCATGGAAGTTTTCTATATATCATGGTAATAATAATATCTTCATCGTACTGTAATCTAAAACTAAAATTAGAAGTTTAGTTTTAAGTAAAGGGTTTTTTTTATGTCAATTTTGTCTTTTTTTTTTGTCTTTTTTTTGTCTTTTTGTCTTTTTTGTTTAATTTGATTGATTTTTTTGTTCAAACTAAAATAGGAAACACACACACACTAAAAAAAAAAAAAATTTTTAATGTGGAAAATAAAAAGTTATTTTCTTTTTCTCTCTTAAAATTCCGTAGAAATTACAATTTAAACTATTTAAATCATCAACAAAATAAATACCAAGACAAAAAAAAAAAGAAACGTTTAAAAGAAAAAAAAAATACAAAAAGAAAAAGGTATTAATTAATATAGCTTAATCAAAGACAATCGGCAGTTTATCAAAACACGTACATATATACATATAATCAAAAGTGATTATTAACGAACGAATAAGAAAAGTATAAAAATTACAAAATCTTCAACAAGAAACACGCACACTCACTTACACACACTGAACAGAAGACACGAAAATAAGACACGATAAAGAGAGAAATACATGCAGTCGTCTAAAAATTTAAAAAAACAAGTGATGATCCCAATAATATACAGTGTTGTGTTATTTTCAAGTTTCATCATTTATTACAAATACACAGGAACTTTTCTAAGCGAAACTTTTAACAGTTTTTCCGGTAAAGTTGGTTCATGTCTAGATGGGAACGGGAATTTGAAAGTTATAGAGTTCAGTTATATATGTTTAGTGGTATACAGTGTTTTATCCGTGCTGCACGTTTCTTGGAGATTTTTGGTGTTATTAAAACACGCCAGTTACACCACATATATCAGTGATATCAAATACATTACTTTCTATTTTGGGTTGAGTTTAGTTTTTGTAAACTTATTCAAGAACTATAACGAGTATAGTAAACTGAACGCAGTGAATGCAAGAACCTTTGATAAGATTAAAATAAAACATGATTTATCAATGAAGACAAGCAGTGGTCTTAATAGAGACGCAGAGAGTACGCGCACTGGTATGGCAATTTCAGAAATCATCATTATATCTTCACAAAACATGGAAGTGTACCAAAGAAACAGCTATTTGCAATGTGTACTAAGTATGGTGCTTTTGGCTGGGTTTGCTGTGATATACACTACTTGTTATTTTATGCAAAGAGAAAAGTATAAAGAGGAAGAAAAAGAAGAAGAAGAAGAAAAAAAATGTATTATGAAAGATTTGGAAAAGGAAGGTTCCATGTACTCTGACAGTGATAGTGACTGTGAAGATTGATAATATGGTATGTTATGTTATACCTTATCTGCATATATTGTGTATTTATAGATATTTAATTAAAAGTTTTAGGAGCCATTGGTAATTTGGTAATATTCACTAATTGCACATGTAGTGCAAGTTGTTTTGGAAAAAACATTTCGCTTTTGTAAGTTCCATAAATAAAAGTTCCTTGGTGTAATACCACACATTGATTGGTTGCAACAAATTTTCTATGTTTTGTCACGTGACAGCGATGAGTTGTCTAAATCTAGTTTTTTTTGATACATTTCTTTCGTGCATGTGTTTTTTGTGCATTTTTTTCGTGTGTGTGAATTTCGTGTATTTTTTTTCAAAACAGTAAAACGAATTATAAATGAATCAATATAAACTATAGAGTAACTAGTATATAATATATTCTAAAGACGGATGTGCTTTCCATTTTCACGAGGTTTTAAATCACAGAACATAACCAAAAAGAAGAAAAAAGAAAAGCTGCACAAAAGAGAACGTTTAAAAGAGATCAAAACCAATAGTTTTTGAAATAAACAATGGAATTAGGATTTTGATCAGTGAAGCGCTTAAAATTAAATGAAAGCTAGTAAACCCAGAATCACGGATATGATCAAAGTCGACATGTGTTGTTTTGAAGAATTGCAAGCAGCTGCACCAGTTATCTCAGTTGCAACACCTGGGGTCGAACTGGTGTAGGTGAATATTTGCGATGCAGAGCTTGATAGAGTTGTGGTTGGGAACACATTGCCGCTAGGGCTCTTTGTGTATGTTGGCGTAAAACTGACAGAGCTGCTGGACGTGCTGGAACTACCGGAGTTGCTGGATCCGTCAGAACCATTAGAGTCATTAGAGCCATTAGAGTTGTTGGAGCCATTAGAGTCATTAGAGTCATCAGAGTTGTTGGAGTCGTTAGAGCCATTGGAGTTACTGGAACCACTGGAGTTGTTGGAATCATCAGAGCCATTTGAATTTTCTAAGTCATTAGAGTTACCGATGTCAGAGTTCCCTGTGCTATTCGTATTTGAGTTATCAGACCCGTTGCTAGAGCTATTTGGGGTAGATGAACTTTGTGGTGGTAAAGTAGATGAACTATGAGGTTGTACAGTAGATGGTGTACCGGAAGTGTCACTCGATTTTGTTGTGGAAGATGTTGGTTCAACAGTTGATGGAGATGTTGATGAAGATGTTGATGAAGAGGTTGGTTCAACAGTTGATGAAGATGTTGAAGAAGATGTTGGTTCAACAGTTGATGAAGATGTTGAAGAAGATGTTGGTTCAACAGTTGATGGAGATGTTGATGAAGATGTTGATGAAGAGGTTGGTTCAACAGTTGATGAAGATCTTGAAGAAGAGGTTGGTTCAACAGTTGATGAAGATGTTGAAGAAGATGTTGGTTCAACAGTTGATGGAGATGTTGATGAAGATGTTGATGAAGAGGTTGGTTCAACAGTTGATGAAGATGTTGAAGAAGATGTTGGTTCAACAGTTGATGAAGATGTTGAAGAAGATGTTGGTTCAACAGTTGATGGAGATGTTGATGAAGATGTTGGTTCAACAGTTGATGAAGATGTTGATGAAGAGGTTGGTTCAACAGTTGATGAAGATGTTGAAGAAGATGTTGGTTCAACAGTTGATGAAGATGTTGATGAAGATTTTGATGAAGATTTTGATGAAGATGTTGGTTCAACACTGCTCATTGACGTGCTAATGCTACTCCATATGGTACTGTTTGTATATCCCGGTCTCAAACTGACATTAGGTGTTTTGACATAATAAAAGGTAGATGTTCCCAATTTTCCATTGGAATCGGTATATCTTGAAAACACAGTTGAATAAGTCAAAGTCTTATCTCCATCATAATCAGTGAAAATTACGCTCCCAGTAAATGCTGTTTCGATGTAGTATGTAGTAGAAGTAGTTGGCTTGCCATCGGTACCAGTCAGTGTCGCATAGTCGGTGGAGTATGTTGATGGGGTAGTACCATTGTACGTTCTGTAGACATTGCTGCCAGTGAATGGGGTTTGGATGTAGTACGTAGTGGAAACTGTCGTTTCACCATCAGCTCCAGTGAAGGTTGCATAATCAGTGGAGTATGTTGATGGAGTTGAGC
>JAJMDI010000202.1:0-33006 GCA_030573535.1 Hanseniaspora occidentalis var. citrica
AAAAACACACACACAGAGAAAGAAAGATAACAAAATGAAAATTTGAAATTTTTCTCGTGTTTTTTTTTTTTTTTTTCATTCAATTAATTTTTTAATTAATTAATTCATTTGAAAAAAAATAACACAACCTTTTATTTTCAACATCATATTTTTTTCAGGTTAGAAAACGACGTAGGAAAAACAACGTTGTCCTTTTTTTTTTTAAAAGAAAAAAAGAATTTCCTAATTAAGATATATAATAAAAAAAAAACAAGGACAATGTCAGGGTAACACAATATTGAAAAAAAAAACAGTGGTGTGATTTTTCCATTATGCATTGATCAGTTTATATATCGAAAAAGTCATGTGATAGTAACATCACGTGTTAATGCGACGTAATTTTAATTATCTGACGTTTTTGTTTTTTTGGATGTTGTTGAAAGTCATCGGAAGAAAACATTTCTTTTTCAAGTAAAATTTCTTCCTGTTCTCTCTTTGTTGTAGTAGGTATTATTCACTCTGCGGAAAATAGAATTAAGATGTAGATTTCACTTAGATTGTTAAGTGATGTGTAATACTTTTTGTTCTTGCTATTAATATTTATATAAAGAAGTCGCTGTTTTGTAAAATTATTAACAGAAAACACAACAGAAAAAAAGTGTAATCAAAGAATCGAGACAAGATGAGTGGGAAGGCTAAACATGGTAGAAAAGAATTGAGAACTATTAGAAGAAATACTAATGGTAGAAGACAAGATTCTGATTCCAATGATTTTAATAAAAAGGGGAAGTTTGATAATAGAAAAAAACATTACGAACAACAACCTAAGGATGACGAAATTAGTGAAGACGAAGAGGACGAAAAAGACATTGATAATAAAGAAGAACAAGTTCAAGAAGACGAAGATGAAAAAAAATCCAAGATCTACAATGCATTGTTGACATTGTTGAGTACAAATGAGACTCAATCCACAAATGGGGACTCTTCTCAAGATGAAAAAGAGTCTAGTAAAAGAAAAAGAGTCACTGAAATGACAGAAGAAGAGTTGTTGGATGATGCTTTGGAAGATGGGTTTGCCAGCAGTGATGAGGGAGAAGAAGACGATGAAGATGAAGAAGAACAATTGAAAAATCAAGAAAAGAACGGAAAAGACGAAGAAGAGGAAATCGATTCCGAAGACGAAAACGATTATTACAATTTGCAATTCAACGAGTACGACGAGTCTTTAATCAAGCAGATGAACGATGCGTTCAAAAACAGAACCATTAGACAGAAAAATACCAAGTTTTCTATTCATACTAACGAGGAGGACGATGAGGATTTTGAAAACATGGTGTATTCCAAACCAACATTGATTAAAGACTTGGATGAGCCAGTCCCAGCTTTGAAATTGTCGAAATCTTTGAAACCATACTCTATCAAACAAAAATTGAGATATGCCAACGAAGATTTGGTTGCTAGTGCTGATAATTCTGTTGAATTGACAGATTTGCAAGAAAACATTGTTGATCCTATTTTCCAATACAAAGATTTGTTGTACGAATATGACTCTTATGACAAAGAAAATGAGTATAGAGACATTTATAGTTTGCACATTTTGAATCATATCTACAAGACCAGAGACAGAATTTTGAAAAATAACGCGAAATTACAAGATAATCCTGACTTGGAATTGTTAGATCAAGGTTTTACTAGACCAAAAGCGTTAGTGGTTGCTCCTACAAGACACGTTGCATACGAAATCATCAACAAGATTATTAACAGATCTGGGTTGGACCAAGTTGACAAAAGAGGTAAATTCAATGATCAATTCTTTAACGACGATGCTCCTTTCAACGAATCTAAACCATCTTCTTTCAAACACGTTTTCAAGGGTAACTCTAACGATTTTTTCATCATTGGGTTGAAATTCACAAGAAAGGCTATCAGATTGTATTCTAATTTTTATCAATCTGATTTGATTGTTTGTTCCCCATTAGGGTTGAACTTGTTGTTACAAACATATTCCTATGACTCTAAAGATAAGAAACAACAAGAAGAAGATGAAAAGAGAGCTAAAATAGATAAATTGAATAATAAGCCTAAACACGATAAATTTTTCAAAAAAAAGAAAGGTGGTAAGAAAAACTCTGATGATTTTTTATCTTCCATTGAATTGTTGGTTGTGGACCAACTACACACTTTGGAATTACAAAATTTCCAACATCTTTATAACTTGATGACTAAGCATGTCAACAACATTCCAAAGGAACAACACGATAACATGGATTTCAGTAGAATCAAAATGTGGTTTATCGATGACTTGGCCAAGATGTTTAGACAAACTTTGATTTTCACAAGAATGTTGACTCCTTGGTCCAACTTGTTGATCAACAACTCAATGAACCATTCAGGGAAATTCAAAAACTTGAGAAACGTGCCTTCAAGTGCCTCGGCTATCCAGAACAACGGTTTCAAAATCAAACAGATTTTCCAAAGATTCGACTTCATCAATAACTCTATTCAGGAAGAACCAGATTACAGATTCAAATACTTCACCAGTGTTATTGTTCCACAGTTAATTGTGAAATCAACAGGTTACGAGGACGGGATCTTGATCTATATCCCAGACTACTCCGACTACATGAGGTTAAGAAACTATTTCAAAAAACACATTCCTATTTTGTTTGAAGAAATCAACGAATATTCTTCCCAGGGGCAACTGTCCTCTGCTAGATCAAACTTTGCCAACGGTAAGAGAGGGAAAGTCTTGTTGTACACAGAAAGATTGCATCATTATAGAAGGTACGAGTTGAGAGGTTGCAAATCGGTCATTTTCTACAAACCACCAACCAACCCAGAGTTTTACACTGAAATCGTAAACTTTATCGGGAAATCTGTCTTCAGAGGTGATTGTGACATCAACATCAGTAACATCAGAGTCGTTTACTCGAAGTTTGACGGGTTGGCATTGAGTAGAATTGTGGGCTCTAAAAGAGCTGCTATCTTGACACATGGTTCTAATGAAGTCTATGAGTTCAAATGATCAACTTTGTTTTCCAATGTCTTAGGTAGTTGCTTCTTTAAGTTTTTTTTTACTTTTTTTTTTATTCGACACTCGCAAGCCATTCTTATGTTTTTTTTTGTTGCTGATCTTAAAAAAGCTACTGTTAATTCTAATATGTATTAAAAGGGTCTTATATATACATACAATATACATATAATTTAATTTGCCTAGGTGCACTCTATACTTCTAAGATGAACTCAGTTCATGAATTGGTTGACAGCGATCGATATGCATGCCAAACTGACGTATGGAGAAGCCCTTTCTCCGATTCTGGCAAACTTCCAAAAAATACTTAACACACTGTTCTTCTGGTATCTATCTAGTAGTGATGGCCATTGAGCATGGACATATGTGCATGTGCATATAAGTAGTAAAATGACTTGCAATAAACTGTAAAAATTAAATAAAGCACTCATTTGTGGTAATGTATTGTGAAAGTTGTTTTGTATTGAATTGTTAGCTATTCTGCTGTTCTTCTAGGAGTTCCTCTTACTTTCTGAACTCAAACAATTTAATCCTGTAGCTTAATCAAGCTGTTTAAGGTGACATCTGCCAAATGTACATTGAAAACAAAGTAAACTAATCTCAAAAAAAAAAAAAAACACATTTCGTAGATAATGATCTGAAAAATTTTAAAGAGAAAAAAAAAAAAATTTATGAAAAAAAATATGGAGCTAGCTGAATGCAATGAACATATGGAATTCGATACATATTTTCAGGTCTTATTTAATATTTATGAATATATCCAATGAGGTATCATTTCTTCAGATAAAAGAAAATCAAATAAAGCATTAGAATTGTTCATCAAAAAGCAACACCAAATATGAAATTTCAAAGAGACGCCGTCAGTATATTGCAACGTACCTCTGATTTCCTAGAAAAGAAAGTCATCAACGAAAAACCAAGATGGTACGATGTTGTTATGAGAACCCCTCCAAACACTCAATTTTCCAGAGTTCCAAAATTTGAAAATAACCCAAGTCACGGTAAAGCTTTATACGCTGACAAAGTTGCTTCTTCTCCATTGAACAACTTGGAATCCGATTTATACAAATCCATGACCTCATACAAACCATTTTTCTACAAAACCAGACCAAGCAGAGCCGACAAATCTTTGTCTGACTCTCACTTATACAAGCCATACAAATTGAAATATTTTGAAGATAAATTAAGAGAAATTTTCTACGACCAGCATCCATGGGAAAGAAGTAGACCTAAAATGATGATCGAAAACTCCAAAGTCTTGGATTCAAAACTAAACTGGAAATCTATGAAACAATTAAACAAACCTTTGGACGGTGAAAGTGTCATTCAAAGAACTTTATACTTGATGAATGTGGAAAAACACGATTTGAGCGAGGCTTACGAACTTGCCAAATACGAATTCTACCAATTGAGAATCGAAGAAGAATTTGAAAACCAAATTGCTAGAGAAGAGGCTGAAATGAGTGGTGCTTTGTTCAGAGAAACTGGTGTTGAATTCGGGTTCAACCAAGAACAAGAATACATCAAATACTGGAAAAAGAAAGCCATCGAAAAAACCGAATTATTACAAGCTCAAGCTAGTGACAACAGTGGTTTCACCACTGCTGCCAAAGAAGATGCCGACTCTGAAAAATTGGAAGAACATGTTATTTAACTGGACCGAACTAATTTATTTGCCAATCAATATCCTCTGTTTGCATCATCATTAAAATATAACTAGTACATTTTTGATAGTACCCAACGATTCCTGTATATATTCGTTATAGTGTATGTATTTTTACTTATTCATTAACAACATTGATATTTAAAACCTAGTAAAATGTCCACAATGGACTTAACAAGAATTGTATAACTTTTGGAGCATTTACAAGCCAAAAGTAAAGTTGATCATTTTCTAGTGATCAAAAACATGTTTTGTTTGTGAGTTCTTGCGTATTCATATTGTCTGAAATTTTTCAAGTTCTCGACATTGAAGAATTTTTTTAACTTAGCAAAAAATTTCTTATTAGCGTTTCTTCTTTTTTTGAATGCCAACAAGATTGGAATATTCTTGTTCAAAGCAGTCAAATCCAAAAGTGTTTGGATAAGAATATCAAATAGATTTTCGTGATAGACACAGTCGGCAGCTAAAATCAAATCAATATTCTTCAAATCAAACTTTTTTTCATCGATATGTTCTCCCCACCATAATTCTTTTGCATGAACAATGTTGCTCATTTGGTTGGAATCAATATTAGATTTTAACAAAGGAAGCAAGTCTGTGATGTCTGTTGCTGAAACATTTTCAAGATCTAAAAACCCTTCATTATGCATTTGTCCCAAAAGCAAAGAAACAATACCAGTCCCTGTACCCAACTCAATGACATGCTTGTATCTGCTAGGATTTTCTTTGTTGAATCTACTAGAGGGATCCGCGTGCCTTTCAATGATGTAGTCACACAGCATTTCTCCAGCTTCCCAAATTTTACCACCACAGCCGGGGGCAGCGTCCGTTTGGATGATAATCGGTGTTTTTAATGTTATACCTGTATTTTCAAAGGCATAAACGTTGTCACGAGGAGTGTTTAGTTGTCTGGAGGGAGTAACATCCAAAAACCCACCTAAAAACTCGTCGTACTCTTCAGTGTTATTCAAAATAACAGCAGCCATTGTTTCCGTAGTTGACTACTAGTTGATTATATGGGTACTATTTAATTTATTAGTACACAGTTTTTCATTTTTTTTTTCCAATTAGGTGTCAGGAAAAATTAAAAATATAGAACTTTTGCATGAAATATTTTATCAAATGAGTAAATACGAATAGACCTACGAATAAACTTTCTTAACAAAAGGCTAATAGTTATTTTTAAAAGCAAAAAATTTCTTTTTTCCGTTCGTACGAATATCCGCAGTCTCGCGTCAGGTACAATTTCAGCTAATCTTGTCTGCGAGCATAGGCCGGGAACAAAACTCCTTTTAGAAATTCGTTCAATTAATATAGAAAAGTATAAACTCTATAAAGATTCTTCAATGTCCTCACCAGATGGCATATATAATTCAGGTTCAAATAATTCTTTTTCTGACAGATCAACGCTTTGCTCTTTCGAATCTGGTAGAGGATTCTCGATAACATCAGCAGGTGCTGCGTCAGTTTCGTCTGTGTTTAAAAATTCTAATTGATCGTTCACTTTACCCAACTCTATCGAAACGTTGTCAGAAAACTTTGATTGTAACGAAGATCTGATCATTGGATGAATCATTTTCATGTCTCTCTCCATATTTTTTGTCATATCCTTCACAGGTCTCATAACCAACCGGTTAGTTGAAGTGTCTGGCTGTTCTATAGTGACATCGCCAATCAAGGTAAACGCTATAAATTTGTCAATGATTTCTTGAATTTCAATTACATTGCATTTTCCGTTTAAAACAAAACAATTGTATTGAGTTTCTTCCGCGACTGGTGTGGTTGCAATTTCTGGAAGCTCCAAATTCAAAAATGTTTTCGACTGATTTTCCTTGTAATGTTTAATTTTCAATTCCTTGACGTGGTCCTTATATTTCCAGTAGATATCTTGAGCAACACTTAAACTCATACTTGGTTTGACGCTAATAATGTTTCCGTTTTCTATCTTCTTTTTGATAAAAACAGATCTTTTTGGCTCTTTGTCTTGTGACTCCGAGTATAGTTGGAACGCGTTCGACAAAGTACGAATAAATGATCTTTGAGCAGCTGGCATTGGTTTGAAATGGTGAGTTAAAATATCACTATTTTCGATGAAATTGTTCAAAAACAATTCAATCTGTCTACACCAAGATTTATTTTTCCCGTAAACCAATAGAGTGTCTTCCAAATAAGGTAGTTTTAAATCCTCGTACTTGGTATCAGTGGTGATTTTCAAATGTGTGTTTTCGTCTGTATCAATGATATTATCTGTAGATGTGGTAGTACTTGGTAATCCCAAAGCTTTTTTGAAGTTCAATAATCTTTGGAAATGCTTACATTCATCATCACAAGCAATTATAGACTCTTCACCTTTCTTGTCACAGCATTTGATATTTTTCTTAATTCTTCCACAGTCACATTCAATAGAAACCATGACTTGACATTTGTAGTCTTCTCCAGATGCAACAATACATTCTGTAGATCCGTGACAAAGTAATGTACATTTATGCCCACAGTCAGATCTTAGTGCATTACAAACCTGAACACAGTTTTCAGTACAAATTTCAGATTCTGGGTGACACTTTTTCATACAATAGTGTGAGCATGCTTCTAATGGTTTATAACAGGACTGACCACATGAAACAGTGTCAATATAGCACAAGGTTCTGACCGGTGTTTTTCTGTGACACTTACATTCCTTCAAAACACTGACAATACAGTTTGGACAATCTCCTTCATGACATGGGTGCGGATTAATTTTATGGCCACAGGTTTCGTAGTTTGAGCCAACTTTACGGCAATTGTGGAAACATTTTGGTAGTTCTGTACCACATCTCACAGGCGCTAAAACAACAGTTCTACCACACGGACAAACCAAATCATTCGAATCTGATTCCATACATGGACTACATTTCCCTTGGTGACATCTTCTTGTACACCTGTGAATTTTACAGTTCAACAATTGGTTACATGTTTTCAAACAAACGTGCATTGGTTCAATATCAGCCTCATCAACCGCTGGAGTGTTCGTTAAAAATGTTCTTTTCATTTTATTTCTTTTTGCTGCTGACGGTTTCCCAGAGCAGCAAATTTCTTTGCACCTATGTTTTCTACAGGACATTAACATATCACACTGGATGTAACATTTTGGAGGTCCTTTCAAAGCATATGGAACGCAGTATTTAGTATACTCACATGCACAATTTTTGATTTCAATATATTGTTTAATATCCATACACGGCCCATTATGACATTTGAATGGACATTTGTATTCGGGTTTATTCTTAGACAAGGGCTTGCCACATATATTTTCACATGTTGGAATCGGATCAGTGCATGACGTTCTTTCATTTGCCAAAATTGGGGTTTCACCACATGGACAAGATGTAAGAATATCGGGAGACAATGGACATTTGATTTTCTTGAAATTAGGTAAATCAATAACTTCACAATCTACCTCATAGTTGTGATTATCACAATCAAAATTAATTTTTCTGATATTTTCACACTTGAAAGCCCCAATCCAGGAATCATCGTTGTTACCTTGTGATTTCCCTACAACTGTGATTTTGTTACAAGCAATTTTATTTTTAGATTCTAAACCACAATAACATCTGATTTTATTGGTTTCCGAAACAACTTCTTCAGGACAATCACCGCACAACCCTGAATGACATTTTTTGGCGCACTTGTGTACACCACATGGTAATAAAAGTCCACAAACAGTGTCGCACGAATATGTTTCTTGAGATCTTAACTTCCGGGCTCTTTCAGTGGCAGAAGAGCATAGTTCCTGGTGTGACGTTTTTTTACAATTACAATATATCTCTATTGGCAACGGACATGGGTTGTGGGGACCCAAGTGACATGATGTTAAACACCCATGTTCTTTACAACCACCGTGTTTTTTGGCACCACATGTTTGCCCACAGGAATTCGGATACAAAAGGTTTGGTTCTGGATTTATAATTTTCCCACACCAACATGTACTTCTTTGTGGTGGTTTCTTATAGCCATGCATACAGTTGGGGCATTTCCAATCACCAGGGTCAGATGATTTTTCCAAATTTCTCTTTATAGATTTTTCAGCCCATTGTTTAATACATTCAAAATCAAAAACTCTGTAACAATGGTCACAACTGAACATTTTACAGTATGGATCCATTTCAACTGTGCAAATCATACATTGGTAGGTTTCTCCATCAACAATTTCTTTAATTGTTTGCTCATAGTAGGGCAAATCCTCTGTGTTTTCTAGATCTGATTCATCACTGGAGGAAGAATAATCCAAAACAGTATCTTCATACACTCCCTGGTTTTCAATGGTCATTATCGTTGTTTGAAGAGTGTCCTAGGGTTTGTGTTTGTTTCAGTAGTTCTTTTTTGAACGTAACAAAGTGTAGGATATGAAGCACACTCAATGCACCAAAACCCCATCGAGATGAGGGAACGATCTTACTTTTAGGCATAAAAAAAAAACTTTTCACATTTAATCAGATGCACAGTATTTTACAAAGCCTCGTTTTTTCAGGAAAAAAGTAAATCTGCCAAAATTACCCGCACTCATTGGTTGAACAAAGTGTCATCAGGGGGATCTAAAGTTTCCTTTGAGATGGTCAACTTTAAAAAGGAAGCATGTAAATTATTTGAAAAATAAACATACCAAAGAACGGCATATTTGACTCAAAACTATGTACTGTCACTCACTGGTATTAAGCTTACAATTTATGCAAGAGCTTTTAGAAAAGCTGGTTTGTGCGCTTTACTCAGAGATAGTTAATGACCGCGAAACTACTTTCCAAATTTTCTTCCTTTTCAAAAATTTCCCATTTTGTTTGATGATATCCCTAGTTTCAGTTTTTTATTTTGTTTAGAGCTAGGTAAAATTCATGTACTAAAACAACGTATCTCTGTTGATATAGCATCTAACAGATGTATTTGTTTCCAAAAATATATATATATAAGTCCACATGTTTGCACAAGTGGCATGTTTAAAAGTAGTCAGTACAAAGAAGTGTGTCACGTGCCACGACTTAAATTATTCACTAAATTTTGTCGTGTGATTTTTTCTTTTTGGAATAAAAACCTTTTTGACAATGAAAAAGAAAAAAACAAATTCCGAAGGAATTATGAAAAATATTCTTCAAGTAAAAATCTTGAAAAATATCATTTATGATGACTGACTTTATGTGCAGACAATATACAATGTTTGTATTATGTTAGGTCATTGAGAAAGTTTATGAGTAACAATTTGGGTAATATATACTAAGAACAATGTTAGTCATTGAAAAATGTATCATTCGTTTTTCAAATCACGGCATTGATTTATCAATTTGAGAGTTTATGTATAAAGTATTTCATGAGTATATAAGTACACCCGCGTTTGGTATATTACATCTGAACAAACTTTGATTCATCATGATTTTTCATCAATGTCGAAAGAAGAGTGAAAGAGAGAAAAACCCAAGTAGACAATACTCTATCCATAAATTCATACAGATATGTTATCCAGATCTTTCATTAAAAACACTAGCAGATTTTATTCATCTGTTCCAAAAACATTGACCATTGGTTTGATTCCAGGTGATGGTATCGGCAGGGAGGTTTTGCCAGCAGGTAGACAAGTTTTGGACAACTTGTCTAAATCCCATGGTTTGAACTTCAACTATATTGACTTGGAAGCTGGCTGGGCCACTTTCCAAAAGACCGGTAAAGCTTTGCCAGACGCAACCATTGACGTTTTGAAGGCCCAGTGTGACGGTGCGTTGTTTGGTGCTGTTCAATCTCCAACCACCAAAGTTGAAGGTTACTCCTCCCCAATTGTTGCTCTAAGAAAGAAAATGGGACTATACGCCAATGTCAGACCTGTCAAGTCTGTTGCTGGTACTGGTGACAGACCGGTCGACATGGTTATTGTCAGAGAAAACACTGAAGATTTGTATATCAAAGAGGAAAGATCCTTTTTGGATGCCAACGGGAAAAGAGTCAGTGAGGCTATCAAGAGAATCAGTGAGACCGCTACTGAAAACATTGCCAAGATTGCCTTGAAAATCGCTTTGCAAAGATTGGAAGTCAACGGGAAAGCCACTTTGACTGTCACTCATAAGTCCAATGTTTTGTCTCAAAGTGATGGTTTGTTTAGAGAAGTTTGTAAACAAGTCTACCAAAGCAACCCAGAACTATACAGCAAAGTCGGGTACAACGAGCAGATTGTGGACAGTATGGTTTACAGAATGTTTAGAGAACCAGAGTGTTTCGATGTTGTTGTTGCCCCTAACTTGTACGGTGACATTTTGTCTGACGGTGCTGCTGCTCTAGTGGGCTCCTTGGGTTTGGTTCCTAGTGCCAATGTCGGGGACAACTTTGTTATTGGTGAGCCATGTCACGGTTCTGCTCCAGACATTGCAGGGAAAAACATTGCCAACCCAATCGCCACTATCAGATCCACAGCCTTGATGTTGGAATTCATGGGCCACGGCGCTGCTGCCCAACAGATCCACAAAGCCGTTGACTTGAACGCTGTGGAAAACCAAATCAAAACCCCAGACCTAGGCGGTAAGAGCTCTACCCAAGACGTCATCAACGATGTCTTGTCTAAAATGTAAGGACTCAGTTTAGCAGCTTTTATCCTATACTATATATACACACAGACACACATATATATATATATCAATTTAACGAATTTAAGTATACACATATTTTTTTTTCTCTCGTTCTTCAGTCTCTTTCAAAACAGACAGCAAAGAACCCAATCCCACCGTCTTCCTTAGGCAAGGCTCTGATACAGCCCTGGGCGATTTTCTTGGATTCCTCCTCAGAAAACACATCGGTGAACTCTTGTTCGAAACCTCTTCTTTCCCAGGTTGGAATGACGTGTTCTCTTGTTCTGACCCTCCAGCCCATCTGTTTCACCTTCTTGTCGACTAGCAAGTCTAGAACAACTTGCTCGTTTTCCTCCGCGTGGATAGAACAAGTAGAGTAGACGACTGTCTTGGCATTAGGGAAACTTAGAGCGTGTTTGACAATCTGGAACTGGAACGAAGACAACTTCATCAATCTCTGCTTGTCCATTTCCTTTTGCATGTATCCTTGTTCCTCCTCTTGCTGTTCAGCCAAGATATCTTCTTCCTCTTTCTCCTTCTCCCCTTCTTCGCCGTCTTTGTTCTCTTTGTTCTTGTTGTTGATGCTGTCAATGAACTTTCTCCCAAAGATACCACTACCAGAACACGAAGGATCCACAACCAACCCAGTAACGTTCTTGTACATGTCTTGTACACCCAATTTGGTGAAATCACCAACGTTCACTTTGACCAATTTCTTGTTACACCCAGCATTCAACAACATTTTTTCCAAGATCTTGGCTCTCTCTGGGTTTTTTTCAAAGGCAATGATCTGTGCAGAAGACTCATTGGTGTCGTTTGTAGGAGTAGGTCTGTACCCATTACAATAAATATGGGATGCAATGTGGGAAGTCTTGTTCCCTGGTGCAGAACAACTGTCTATAACAACATCGTTATGTCCTGGGTTTAAGATATGTGCAGGGAAACAAGATGCTCTATCTTGAATAATGATTTTACCCTGTTTGTATAATTCATGGGATGTGATTTTTGAAAGTGGAGAAACACCAAACAAGTTTGGAATGTACTCATCGTGATAAATTTTGTCTATATCTTTAAACTCAATATCTTGCCAAGCTTGTGTTTTGTTTGGATACTTTTTGTTGATTTCATTCAAGACTTTATTGATTTCAGTGTCATTTTTCAATTTGACCAAATTCAATCTAAACCACCTGATAGGTGGCAAATCTTGTTGATTCAATTCAGATTGTTTTAAATAGTAGTCGTTTAAGTTTGTGATTCTATTCTTGATCTTGAATCTTTGTAATTCAGCATTCAATCTAGTTTTACAATTCATAATGAATTTTTTCAAAGGATGTTTACCCATTTGGATTCTTTTACTTTTACTTAGCAACAGATCGTGAATCACCAAGTACAACGTGTACTTGGTGTAAATCTTCTTACCAGCTTTAACAGGAATATCTTTATCAATTTGACTCTTCTTGTAGATATAGTCCAACACTGGTAGATAATGGTAACATGATTGAACCACAGCATAGATGTGTTTTGGATTGGTTTTCAACTTGTATTTCTTGTGAGACTTCAAAACAATACTCTGCAAAGACCCACTGATCTGGGATTGCTGTTGTTTTGTATTTTTAGAATTGTCATCGTCTTTACCTCCAGTTTCCTCACTCTTTTTGACAGGTCTGTTATTTGTCAATTTGATCAAATCTTCCAAAATCCAAGTGGCATCTCTATAAAACTCCATTTCTTTCGGGCGTGTTTTGTATTTTCTGCTATTTCTTTCTATTAGTCATGGATATCAAATATATGTACATCTTTTAGATAGCTCTCCAAGACTTCCACTCATCAACCAAATGAAACAGATGAACAATAAAATCGATACTAGCCAAGAGAGACAATGAAAAATATGAAAAACAAAACAAGAAAAAGAAAAGAGAAAGAAATACATACAAAAATACTACCCACGTCACGTGTCACGCACAGAGAGAGAGAGTGTGTGTGTGTGTGTGTGTGTGTGTACTTTCCGTTCTTCCAAGTCACATGCAACAAACACACCGGGTAACTTGACTTTTTTTTTTAATAGTAAAGCATCATACATATACAAGGAACATTACTTTACTCTACGTTTTTATCTGACTGTAAATTATAAAAATGGAGGGGTTAACGTACTTTTTTTTTTTATTTTCAGTTTTTTTTTTTATTTTCATTTTTTTTTAGGAGCAAAATATTAACATCATCATGTACTATTTTTTTAAAAAATGTTTTTTTTTGTATTATTTTGTTGTTTTCATCTGGGTATTTTTCTGAGGGTCTGAGGGTCTGAGTCTCTGTCTGTGTGTCTGTGAGTTTGTTCTTACCAAGATGTGAGTTTAACTGATGATGATCAATATGAATATACATGCATACGTAGTAGTAGATATTGTTTAGTGTGTGTATTTAAATATAAATATATCGAACACACAGAGTAATTATCCACCCACTATCAATAAAACAAGTATTTACACTCTCCCCCCCCCCCTTCTCTTGTGTGTTTATCATTACTGATTTATTTAACTTGGCATTGTTCTATATGTATTCATTGCACACAATGTAGATAATATTTAAATAGACTAAACACCCAACAATATGTAAAAAAAAAAAAAAAACACCAAGCACTAAACTAGCTAACACACCTATACTGTAGTCTACATAATAAATAATTTTGTAATTAAAACAGTTGTTTTAAATTGCTTGTCTTTTTTCATGGTTTTTCAAATTTTGTTACTAAAAAAACAGAGAGAAGAAAAAACTCAAAACATAAAAAAAAAAAAAATTTATTGAGAAGAACAAGAAGAAGAAAAAAAAAAATTGGTAGTAAAAATCGTTTGATCTACGTATTTTTCTGAATAAAAAAAAATTAACATTTTTGTTTTTCTTCTTCTTCTTCTTGAATAAATACGTTAGTAAATGTGTTTGTTGTTTTTTATAAGTCAAAAGTAAAAAAAAAAAAAAAAACACAAGAAAAAAACTGGATTTTAGAGTATGCTATATTAAATTATGTAGTAAGAATGAGTGAGAGAGTATATACTGTTGAGTTTGTTCATTCTATATATAACATACAATCTTGATATTAATTACTAACAATTATTTTTTATACTGATATTCGATATTAATTGTATAGTTTTAAAATAGACAATCTTTTATTTTTATTACTAATCTACATTAATTTAATGAGTAGTAAGATGATACGTGTGGATTATTCTAATTTTTTGAAAGTTTCTTGTCTTCGGAGATTATACTCTTGGAAAGGTATTGTTCGGGAGAATTTCTTGATGGAGAAGTGTTTTTTTAAATTTACAATATGTAAGAGACACTCAAACAAGGAATAAAATACCATCAGCAGAATATGAAGGCTGAAGATATCAACTCTACGAATGGGAACCAGGGAGGAACAGTGTCGAATCCGAGAAAAAGATACTTGGAGTTGATTCCGCCAGTGGTTCCTGCAAAGCTCAAATACGTTCCTTTGAAAACAGGTGTCTGCTATGACGTCAAGATGAGATACCATTCGAAAATATACACTTCTTACTTCGAGTACATTGATCCTCATCCAGAAGACCCAAGAAGAATATACAGGATCTACAAGATCTTGTGTGAGAACGGGTTGATTATCGACCCTTCTTTGTCGATTGAAAACTCTGGTGATAATAGTACTAGTAGTACTAGTGGTGAGAACAGGTATGACCAGTTCCAGAGTTTGGGGGAGTACATGGTCAAGATTCCGATCAAGGAGGCGTTGTTGGAAGACATTTTGTTGGTGCACAGTAAGGAACACTTGGAGTTCATTGACAAGACGGAGAAGATGTCTAGAGAGGAGTTGTTGAAGGAAACAGAGACCGGGGACTCGGTCTATTTCAACAACGATTCCTTTTTAAGTGCGAAATTGTCGTGTGGTGGTGCGATTGAAGCTTGCAAGAGTGTTGTTGAGGGGAAAGTGAAAAACGCCATTGCGATAGTCAGGCCTCCAGGACACCATGCGGAACCAGACAAACCAGGTGGGTTTTGTCTTTTCTCAAATGTCGCCATTGCTGCAAAGACCATTTTGAAAAACTATCCAGAAACAGTTAAAAAAATCATTGTGTTGGACTGGGATATTCACCATGGGAACGGAACACAAAAATCATTCTACAACAACAAAGAAGTGTTGTACATTTCCTTACACAGATTCGAACTAGGTAAATACTATCCGGGGACAAAGCACGGGGACCTGGACCAGTGTGGGGAAGATGAAGGTGAAGGTTTCAATTGTAACATCCCGTGGCCCATTGGAGGTGTAGGTGATGCAGAGTACATTCTGGCCTTCCAGAAAATCATCATGCCCATGGCTAAAGAATTTAAACCTGACTTGGTAATTATTTCTGCTGGGTTTGATGCTGCGCACGGTGACACTATTGGGCAATGCCATGTCACTCCGGCATGCTATGGTCAGATGACGCACATGATGAAATCTTTGGCAAACGGGAACTTGGTCGTCGTCTTGGAAGGTGGGTACAACTTGGACTCGATTGCTGTTTCGGCGTTGGACGTCACGAAAGTGTTGATTGGCGAGCCGCCAAACGAGTTGTCCAACATAGACCCAGTCACAAACGAGATCATCGTGCCAAAACAGGAAGCCATCAAGACTATCGAAAACGTCATCAAACAACAGTCCAAGTACTGGCAATGTTTCAAAACCCCAGAGGGCAACCAGGGCCTACCGATGGCGTACTGGAACGCACCTGTCTCTGTTCAACCTGCTCCGGTACCTCTAGTCTCCCCAGTCTCTGACTCCACTGGTAATGGCACTACTACAAACACTGATACCAAAAAAGAACAAGAAAATAACAATCTTATTACACCAAACACACCAAACACTTCATTAACAACAACAACAACAACAAGTATCACAGAGGACACAAACACAGGTGTGCCGGAAATACCAAGAATCTTCCCTCTAAACAAGTCCATCGACAACTACAGATACAGCTACTTGCAAGAGATGTACCAGTTCTACCCGGTGCCACTTATTCAAACACCCATCATGGCCGAGTTGCAGAAACAGCTGGACCAACTAATAATAGCCTCGACTTTCGATCCGCAACAACAACTAATAGACTGCACGAACCTTGTTGTGGTGGTCCGCGACTCGCCCGAGATGTGGGGGAAACCAGACCCCATCACCGGTATTCTAAACCCAGCAAACACCATTTTGATCGACAACTCGTTGAAAGTGATTGAGTGGTGTGAGAAGCAGAAGTACCCGGTCATAGACATCACCATTCCAACTGACTCTGAAAACACCGTGTACTACGCACAGGAGGTCATGGTCTACTTGTGGGACAACTACTTGCAGTATTTTAGCAACTTGAGCAAGTTGGCCTTTGTGGGGATCGGCGATGCTGTTGCCGGTGTAACCCATCTTTTAGGTCACAGAGACACGAGAGAATACACGAAATGCTCTATTTCCTTTGCAGACAAGAAACAGTTGAGAAGCATTGTACCCCTGACAGACCAGAGCCTCGTGGACTGGTACTACAAAAACTCGTTGGTCTTTGCGTCCGCCAAGCACTCGTGCTGGGCCGCTAACGGGAAGCCAAGAAAGAAGTACGGGAGAGTGTTGAAGTGCGCGAAAGACGGCATGAGCGATATCTTTGACGAGCGCTTCGAGGAAGCCACTGATTTCATTCTTGACTCCTTCGAAGAGTTCGACGACGACGACGAAGAGGAAGACGACGACGACCAGTCTGCTTAAACTTTACTCTTTGTTATTTAGAGTGCAATGCTTTTAGAGAGTGTTTTTTTTTGGGGGGGAATGTCTTTTCTCTTAACCTTTTTGTCACTTTTTTTTGTTGTTGTGATATATATATATAATTGTATAAATTGTTTATCCATGTAACTACTAATCTATAAAATGAGCGTGTGCCGTGTATTCTTCGTAAAAAACTTCAAAGAACACTCGGGAACCGATTGCTGAAATCATTGGTCATTGCGTCAACGTCCTCATCCAACAACGCGGCACTGGTTATTCTTTCTCTTTCGCTTTGACTTGGTGACGCGGAGGGACTGCCCTTGCCGCTGGTTAAAAATGCAGGTTTTTTCGGTTTCTTTGGAGGAAGTTTTTTCTTTTTACCCTGAACAAGCTTCCTCAATGCAGCAAGCCTCTCGTCATCCTTCTCTCTGACCTCTTCAATAGGCGTGACAATGGTGGTGAGATTTCTCTGCTGATCGTGTTTGCTTTTCGAGCCGTGCAAATCTGTGTACTTCCCGTACCCAGATGCAGACTTCGAGGCCTCCTTCGGTTCAGTCAACAAGGCGTTCACTCTGTTTTGAATAGAGTTTGTTGTCTTACTCAGGAATCCCGCCTTGTCTTTGGAATTTGAAGAGTGGGTTTTCTTTGTAGGCGATGAGGATCTGGAGTTGCTGTAGTACTTTTCAATGTCTTCAAAATCGGTAGGCTTGTCTGGAGAGTCCAGGTCAGGAATGATCATAGACTTACGTTTGTTACTGAACCCTCCATCACTTTTAAATCTCGAAATTCTCTCCTCATCGTATACCTTGTTAGACAAATCGTTAGAACCAACGTTGTTCGGAGTAACTTTCCTACTTGACGTTCTTCTAACTGGGCTACTCATAGAATTACCCGTATTTTGCCTGGATGATGCTTTGAAACTCTCTCCAGTGATTATTTTCTTCAATCTGCTCCCCAGTCTTTGGGTAAAACTGCCACCAGTAGTCATGATCTCCAAATTTCCTGACAAGGAGCCAGTACTGGAGTTTCTTTGGGAAGTCAACGCAGGATACGACTTGAGGTGTTGTCCCGTTTCCTCATCATCTTCATCTGAACTTGAAGATGACACACTATACGTGGAAGGCACTGATGCAAAGGATTCGGCTTTAGAAGTTTTGGAAGATCTCGAAGTCGTTCTTTGCAACATTGTTTTGTAATCCAAATCACCTTTTCCAGATTTGTTGTTGGGGAAACTTGACGAGTATGGTACATAATTATCAACAACTGGATACCCACCACCCGTGTTGTATGTTGTTGAAGGAGCACTTTTAGCATCGTTTTTGGCACTCAGCAACACAGCCGAAAAGGGGTCTTTTGAAGGATTCAATTTTGTAAAATTGTTTCCCGTGCTTGCTCCATTGTACATTGGCACATTGTTGTAGTTACTTCCTGTGACGACTGTTGTCTTGGACTGGTACAGTTTATACTGTGGTTCCATGTTCAAAGACATTTTTGGTTGATAAACCGCATGGTGAGACACGTCCGGAACAAGAGGTTGTTGTGTCCCCATACTTCCTGGTATTTGTAGTTGTACTTTCATTTGTTGTTGTTGCTCCTGTTTCAAAGAAGGAACAAAGTTCTTACCAGACATGACAGTTGCTCTTTTAACATAAAAATTCTCCAAAGGTGATGCAACATTTTGTAATCTAGATATTTCCTCCACCAATTGACAAATGTTTGGTCTTTGAAACGGATTTTCTCTCAACAAACAATTAACCAAGTTTTTCACTCTGTCACTATACACCGGGTATTGTGGGAATTGATAACTTACTCTCAAGATAGCTTGGTCTCCACCATTTTTTTCAAACGGAGTGGTGTAGTAACACAATTTGTATAGATAAACCCCTAAAGCCCACATATCTGATTTTTCATCTATGGGTAAACCTTTACTTAGGTCCAACATTTCTGGAGCTCTGTACTGCGCAGTAGTGTTGCTTAAAATATCATGAGAAACGAAATCGTATTCCTGCTGTGTCTTTGGGGGTCTAATAATGCCACAGACACTCCCAAAATCACACAACTTGTACACCCCTTTATCATTGATCAAGACGTTTTCTATCTTGATGTCTCTGTGTAAAAGAGGCGGCTGAAGCCTGTGCATGGCAGCAACCCCCTGTGCGGTTTGACTTAAAATATCCAGCACTTCAGCCTCACTCAATCTATTCTGCAACCTCGTGTTCATGAAATCAATCAACCCGCCCCTACCACAGTACTCCATCAACACAAACACTTCATACGCACCTGGCTGG
Source organism: Hanseniaspora occidentalis var. citrica (assembly GCA_030573535.1). Taxonomy (NCBI): domain Eukaryota; kingdom Fungi; phylum Ascomycota; class Saccharomycetes; order Saccharomycodales; family Saccharomycodaceae; genus Hanseniaspora; species Hanseniaspora occidentalis. Next base: position 19,292 of record JAJMDI010000202.1, read on the forward strand.
GTTGCTGATTTCGAAGCATTGGAGTCGATATACGTGACCACATGCTTGTTCCCCTTCAATAACTTCATACAATCCACCTCGGCCCTCAGACTGTTTAAATTCTGTTTGTTGGGGACCATTACACGTTTAAGACATGCCTTGGGGAAACTTTTTTGACTTGGTCCAGATAATATGTTCACAACATACACTTGGGCAAACCCACCTTTAGAGAAATATTTCACCACAGACACTTGGTGGGACCCAACTGTCAATGTTGTACCTGGGGTATAAAGAGTTGAGTTATGATTCATCCGTGCAAAACCCCTTTGTTTTTTGGTTTCTATTTTTGATTTTTTGTATTCTATCTTTCAAAAAATTCCATGTATAGTATTCTCTTCAAAATAGCATTATAAACAAATTTACATCTTAGATTCCAAATCGATCTATTGAAAGTTATCAAAATTTATTTTAAACCAGATGTAAAATTTAAAATGTACTTAAAACTAGACCAAAATTTTTGAAACATAAACAATCAAATTATTTCTCCTATAACTTATAACAAAGATTGAGGAAAACCACATTATGACTGTCAAAAAAAAAAAGTTATTTGCGGAAGGTCTAAATATATAAACTCTGTTAATTCATCACCCGGATACTGTTGTTTTTAGAATGATCATGTGACTTTAAAAATAGTTACCCTCTTTTTCTAGTTGTTGATTTCATTTTGTTCTTCTGTCTCCTTCTTTCCCTCTGTTAAGAAGAGGGAAGGAATCAGATGATGAAGATTACCAATTATATATTCAAATTGACAATAGACAAGGACCAGAGAAAGAATACGCAACAGAAAAAATAAAAGGAAAATTAACAATGTCTGTTATCAGCAATAGAAGTTTTGGGGTTAACAATTGGTGTATGAAATTCGATACTTTAGGGGTTGACAATTATTTGTTGACTTCCTTGAGTAATGGGGAGTGTCATCTTTTAAGTAGGGAAAATTTGGCATCTGTGAGTGTTTGCAAAGGGTGGTTTGATGGGCAGCCTATTAATTGTTTGCAATCTTTTAAAGACGGGCACACTTTTGCTGTTTCTAGTGGTAAAAATATCAAGATCTTCGACATCAGAACAAATCTACAGAAAAACTGTGTTGCTTCCATAGACTCACATGCACCTGTTATGTCTATGACTTTTGGTAATGACGACACATTGGTGTACGGGACTGAGTTGAAAGGTGTTGATGCTCAGATCCACATGTTTAAGACGTCTAATTTCAGTGCTCCGTATAGATCCTTCTTGGACAGTCACCACGACGATGTAATGCATTTGAAATTTCATCCAACAGACAGAAACGTCTTGATCAGTGGGAGTACCGATGGGTATTGTAACATATACGATTTGACTCAGGAAGAAGAGGACGACGCGTTGCATCAGGTCATCAACTACGAAAGTGTGCATTCATGTGGGTTTATCTCTCCTAAGAGATTGTATGTGTTAAGTCACATGGAGACATTTAGTATTCACACTTTAAACGACAAATCCGATGAATTGCACGAAGAGAAACCTTTAGATTTTGGGAATATCAGAGAACCGTGGGATTGTGAGTATGTGGTTGATGTGTATCCTGGGTTCGTTGCTTGTGGTAAAAACAGCAACAGTTCTTTCAAGATCTTGCCCTTCCACAATGAGAAAGTTGACTATGCGAATCCGTTGATTTCTTTGAATCACATTCATAATGGCGAAATTATTAGAGATTTGTTTGTGCAAGATAATTTGGTTTACACGTGTGGGGAGGACGGACAAGTGAATATCTCTAAATCTAATACAGGACAATCGTCTTTGAATTTACCACAAACTTTCTGGGAATACAATAGACAAGATATAAACCAAACAAACGTCTTTGAAGGTTCCTCCGTGGAGGTTGATATGGACAGTGGTAGAGACGTCTCTATGGACAATATTCAGGATCAAAATAGTGAAAATATAGAATGGTCTATTGTGGAGGACAAAAAGAAATCCAAATCTGAAGACAAGAAATCTAAAGACAAGAAGAAATCTAAAGACAAAGACAAGAAATCCAAAGATAAATCTCAAAAGAGTTCAGCTCACCGTTATAGACCTTATTAATTTGATTTCTATTTGTCTTTTAAGTATTGTATAGTATTTTATTTAGTTTAGATAATATACATTTGTATACGATGGGAAACGCCAAAAACAAAGCATTAACATACCCGCACTTTTCTAATCACAATGCCACGTTTAATGAAGAAACAGTGAAACGAAAATTGACAAAAAAAAAAAAATTTTAATTAAATCAACAAAGCCAAAATTTACAATCTGGTCTACTACAACAACTTGTATGAAAAGATGTGATTTTAAATAAACATGTGCATATACGTACGTCACTTTAATGATGTACAACTATATAACTTCTATATATTGTAAGAATAGAATAAAAGTATTTAGGCAAGACAAACCAGAACCTGACCACATAACAGTAGACAGTACATTAGCATGAGTAGTGTTGTTAACAAAGGTAGCACTCGTTTTGCACCAAAGATCAAACAGCGTCGTGTGATTCAACCGACCGAATCCAAACCTGAAGTTCCATCTTCTTCAACTACTCAGGACTCTAAGGATAAGGGGGGAAATGAAGACGACAACGAAGGAAGTCCAGGCCCAAGCAGAAGTGTTTCGCCGTTCAGTAAAAACGGTCCGCTAGATACAGGAGCCTCAAACGGTGGTCAGGAAAACAATACGAAGCAAGCAGACGACAGGGACAAAGACAGTGCTATTGACGACGGTGAAGATGTTGACGGGACTGAGTTGCGCTTTTCGAAAGAAGGTTTCCCTGGTCAACTGCGTACTTCCTTTTCCTCATCTGTCGCATCCGGCCAGAAACGTCGTTCCAGTGTAAGACTCGACTCCATTTCTTCTCAGCGTAGAATGTCCATCAGCAACAGACCATCTGGTGCAGGTATTGGGTCTTTGCAGCAACAAGGGAGACTAGTCTCTATGAACAAGAAGAACCCACAGTTGCTAAGTGCTAACAACGACAGAACTTTGCAAGCCATGAAAAGAAGAAGGTTGTCTTCCACCACATCTCAGAAAAGTAACTTGAACGGCAACAACAAGTTTGCTAAGCCCGCCAAAAGAATCAGTATTATTAGTAGGGCTTCTACTTCTTCAGAAGATTTTAGTGACAGAAGTAGGAAAAACAGTACCAGTGTTGGGTTAGATGAAGAAGACCCGGAATTGACAAAATATAAGATTTCCACCATCAGTGATATTCCCAAAGAACTGACCGAAGACGAAGGTGTCAAGTATCACATTGATGACTCTACATTCACAATGGCTGAGCTATGTAAACCAGTTTTGCCGATTGGGGAAATTAGTGATAACTACCATATTGCTCAAGAAGCTGCTAGGAAAAAATTGGAAGATAAAAAAAAAAGAAGAGCATTAAGAAAACAAGCAAGAGAACAATTTAAACCATTGAAACTTTTAACCAAGGAAGAAGACGATCTACAATACGAACAGAGAAAACTGAAACAACAGGAACTTTTAAATGCAGACGTTCCAGAGCAGCAAGCTCCTCAGCAAGCACTACAATTGAAAATTGGTGCGGATGGTAACATTATTATCGATGAGGAGAGTACTGTGGTTGACAGACATGCCAACGCAAACTTAGTCAACATGCACAAGGAAAGACAGGACGAGAACACGTTTGCCAACTTGTACAACACTGCCACATACTCGAAAAGAGAATACACTGATCCTTGGACTCCGGATGAAGAAGTCAAACTATACAAGGCTTTGTCTATGTGGGGCACAGACTTCAATTTGATCTCGCAGTTGTTTCCTTACAGAACTAGGAGACAAGTAAAACTGAAATTCAGTTTGGAAGAACGTAAAAAACCGATTCTGGTTGAACTGGCATTGAAAAGAAAGCTTCCTCCTGATTTTGAAAAATTCTGCTTGGAAATTAAAAAAGATATTGGCACTATTGAAGAATTCAATTTGAAATTAGAAGAATTAAAGAAACAACATAACGAACATATGACTGAAATTCAACTTGCCAAAGAAACTGCAAAGGCTGAAGATAATAAGAAAATTCAAGAAAACATCCAAAATGGTTCTGGTGGTGGATACGTCATGGGCTCTTTGGATGACCGTAAAGTGGCTGGTGGGTTTAGAGAAAGTGATTTGAAATCATACAGAAAAACCGAAATCGTCTTGGGTACAATTGACGACATGAAAAGAAACTCTGTCTCCAACGAAACTACTGTATAGTAAGTGCAAAAGAACGTACTCCTGCCAACTTGAAAGTATAAGTATAAGTAATGAAAGTGTTTTGTAGTTTTAATATATACAATATATTTGCACTTGTTGCTTTAATAGGTTAATATTAAGATTTTTATTGTTTTTCCCTTACAGTGATTATTTTGTTTTATATGACTTCTGTCACTTAGTAAGAAAAAATAAGGAAAAGAAAAACCGGGAACAAAAACATGCCCACTAAAAAAAACATACGGGGAAATTAAAAACCGTGTTAAATGAAATGGAGAGTAAAATACCCAGGCTATTCATAAATCTGAGAGTATGTTTTCTCATTCCAACACACTTGCCAAATGTAAATATAACCTAAGATAGCAAGAAGATTATAAGTGTCACGTAAAATACTAAAAATGTGCGGAAGATTTGCATTGCAAAGCGAGTTTACGGAGCTTCCTGGAGAATTCTCAAAACACGCATCTTTAAACCCTCCACCAAGACTAAATGAAAACAGTAACAAACAACAGGAAAACTTGAGTTGCAAGTCGTACAATATACCACCGACAAGAATGTGTCCGGTTTTCAACTCAACTGATAACCAGATTTATTATATGAGGTGGGGATTAATTCCCTCCTGGTCGAGCGAACCCGTCAAGTTCTCGACGTTCAACGCAAGACTGGAAAGTTTGGAGACAAGTTATACATGGAAAAAACCAAAACTGAAGAAGCAATACTGCCTGGTGCCAATGCACGGGTATTTCGAGTGGCGGAAAACAGACAAACAGCCATTTTTTGTGAAAAGAAAAGATGGTAAGCTTTTGTTTGTTGCAGGCTTGTTCGAAATATCAAAAAACAACGAAAATTACAGTTTTACCATCATTACGTCGCCTGCTCCAAAAAACATGGAATGGTTACACGGTAGACTTCCGGCGATTCTTGAGCCAGGATCTAAAAGTTGGGACAACTGGCTAAGAGACGGGAAATTGGCAAACGCCCTGTTTGATGACTCGATATACGAGTACTTTCCTGTAACCAGAAAAGTTGGGAGTGTGAAAGTTGATTCCTCTAATTTGGTGTCTAAAATTGAAGAAACAGAATTGACTGTTCAGAACTCTTCAAAACTGTCTCCTAAAAAGAAAGGAAAACAAAAGGCAGCAGAAGGGTGCAAAGATATTCTGCATATGTTTGGTAGAAAGAGGAAACTTGACGATCACATGTCTTCATCAAATGATATCAAACGTGTGAAATTAGAAGATGACAATGGTAAGTAACTTTCAAAATAGGCATTAACGTTTGGTCTTTTACCCGGTTTATGTTTTGGGGACACTGTTCGCTTAGTTTGTCAATGATTTTTGTAGGTTTTAAATATTCAATGGCTTTTTTAGAAATACGTCTTTTAAGATATATATTTACATAGAACATACAACTCTTTAACCAGATTAGACATTTAAAAAATTATTCATGTTTATTAGTTCTCTCGTAAAGAAGAAATAATGTAATGAAAATAAAAAAACGCACACAAACAAAAAGCAGTTCATTCATAACTCAAGGAAGAAGCAAAGAACCTTTAGGGTATTATTCACAAATGATTAAAACTTACTCAATTGAAACATTTTCGTCCAATGGAAATCACGAAGTTTATATTAGACATAAAAATAGCCATTTGCTGTATATCACATCTGCCATAGTTTTGGTGTTGGCCTGTTGTGCTTCGGCTTTACAGAGGAATTTTTCAACCCGTATTAAAGTTTTTGCTGTAGCTCTATTTACATGGGTTTTCTTGAAGTATATGCTACCTGTCAACGAAAAGTTAACAGTACTCCCTAACCATGGCTTACTATATGAAAGAAGAAATATACTAAGGACTTTTAAAGAGAGTCAGTTCATTTCGAAACAAGACATACAGTGTGTGGTGATTAACGAAATCTTTACCGATAGAAGTAGTGTTGTGCCAATGTTGTGTGTTCTCCATAAAGACAAAAAAGAAACAGTGACAATTATTTTCAAAAAATCTAGACCCAGTTTGGATGATTTAAAAGTGGTTTACAACATTTGCTACGATGCATTCAGTTAGCTTCATAGAAGTGATGATAGATGAAGGTCACATGATCAGGTGGATTTGCAATAAAAATTTCTTTTTTTGGAATTTTTCCCGAAAGCTCGTATTTTCTGTTTTTACGTTTTTTTCTGTTATGAGCATCTATTGAGATTGTTCAAGGTAATAACTGATTTGTGGCCATAAATGCATGATGTCAAAGAGAATATTAAAAGGAAAAGGCAATCACACAGGTATCCACCAGAAACAGACGCATAGAGAATGGCTAGAAAATTAAAAGGTAAACAAACTGGTAAAGGCTTAAAGTCAATGCTTTCTCAGCACCAAGCTACCGAGAAATTAAACAAATCCAAAGCTGCCAAGTTGGAACACCAAAAACAATTGAAAGAACAACAAAAAAGAAAGCAAACTGGTCAAACAAAAAAAGCTAAATTAGATGCTAAAGCTAAAGCTGCTGTCGCTGCTGCAGATTCTGAAAACGGATCTGTCAGTACAGAGTTGATTCCATTGGTTGCTAAAGTAGAAAACAGATACATTCCTTTCGACGCCAACTCGACATTAATGTTGGTTGGTGAAGGTGACTTTTCTTTTGCCAAATCTTTAATTCTGAATGATCTTATTTTGCCAGAGAATTTGATTGTTACTAGTTATGATAGCGGTATTAATGAGTTAGAACTAAAATACCCACACACTTTCAAAGAAAATTACGATTTTTTGGTTGAAGCTAAAGTTACAATTGTTTTCAAAATCGATGTTACCAAATTGATCAAAACATTTAAATTGTCTAAAAGAAACCCATGGACTAAGATTGCTCCAGGTTTTGCCAACAAGAAATTAGACAACATTATGTTCAACTTCCCACACAATGGTAAAGGTATCAAAGATCAAGATAGAAACATCGCTGAACATCAACAATTAATGTCTTTGTTCTTCCAAAATTGTTTAGAATTTTTCAAACAAGTCAATTCCAGAAAAGATAACAAGTGCTTTGCTGGGTACAAATTTGACACTAACCAGCAATTTTACTCTCCAGAAGGTAAAGTGATTGTTTCTATGTTTGAAGGTGAACCATATGAATCATGGCAAATTAAATTTTTGGGTAAGACCAATGGGGGCTGGAAAGTTTCAAGATCAAGCAAGTTCCAATGGGAAAACTATCCAGAGTATCACCATAAAAGAACAAATAGTGAAATGGATACAACTAAACCAGCTGCTGAAAGAGCAGCTAGAGTTTATGTTTTTGAAATAAATAAAAAAATTAATAATGGTAAAAACTCCAAAAACAGTAAAAAGGAAGACGATAGTGACGACGAATAGCGATATTATAAATAACTAGATAAATACGTGTATGTATATAATTTAATCTGTAAACTATAAAGGATACAATTTTTTAAGATCATCTGCGTCGTATGCAATACTTGAAGCTGGATCAATTAGTATAGATGTTCCTAACAATTCTTTATCAAAAAAATCTATGTTTTTCTCCAACAAGAAGTTTTTCAACTCTTCATTCAAACTTAATAATTCTTCCTTATCGTAAACGTTCCCTTGAGGGAACTTCACAGTATCATTATCAAAAATTTGATACGAGTCTGTAATACCCGAGTAAGGGATTTTCTTTTTGATCCAGTCCAGATTTAAATCACATAAGGGACAAGTTGTTGCAGATAGATAATTTTTTTCAAGAAACTGGCTGACTAGCTGGTTCACTTGAAGTGTGCCAACATTTTTCAGATTGTTTTGCTGATGAGAAAGCTCCTCGTGCTGATGACAACTTTTACTATGCAAAGCTGAGGCACCCAAAATAAAGTAAACTAGTAATGAAGGAGTTTGTGAATAGTTTATTTCTTGAAAATAGTGTTTAGCAAAAATTGAGCTTAGTTCCTCGTAGGGCGAATTGGTATTAAGTAAGCTTTGAGTCTTTAATACATTTGTTATTTTCTCAGCCGAAAAAGAAAATTTTGCTTCTATTGAGGATTCATATTTGGGAGCTTGAAAACTGTTTTCAAAAGTGGGAACTCCAAATAAATTGGATACGGTAGACGGCTTTTGCTGTTTAATGTTTTGTTTTAGCAAAGACCACCCGACATAAAGCTTATTTTCTTCCTCAGAACAACGATCAAAAAGATTTTTATCAAAATAATCAAAGCTCTCTTCTCTATTGTTTTTATCTTCAAATAATTGTATAAATTTCACTGCATGTGCTTGAAATTCAAGATCATCTGCTTTATTTTGCTCATTGGGAGAATCTTCCAAATGCTTTAAATACTCAAATAAGGGATTCAAATCATGGTCTTTTAATATGCTATTGGATATTTGATTAAATTCCGTGAAAATTTCTTCATTGAAAATTTCATTGAAATTAAAAGTTGAGAGTTCTGATAACTTTTTTAGTATTGGACTTTCAACAGTTATAACATTCTTTTGTAATAAGTAATCCAATATCAAATATGTAGAATAGTTTTTACACCATTCTTGCAATAGTACATTATTCTTTGAGTCTTTAATTTTTTCCAACTGTTGAAACATACCTATCTTTGCACTAAGTGATTTATGTACTAATGTAAACTTTGTAACATTTCTTTTCAAATAAGCTTCTAAACTTCCAAGTTTATCGGCAATGTTCTTACACGCGTCTAAGGATTCGTCATTGATGTCTTCCGACTGGTTAAGTTGCAGTACTAATTCATCAGATAACTGCTTCACTTCTTTTTTATTATTGTCTATTTTAAATTTAATGTTCTTTAGTATTTTGGTGCCTTGGTCAATATGATATTGTAATTCATCTTTGGATATTTTCACGATTGTGCCCACATCTAGATTAAGCTCAAATGGCGTTTCTGGTGCACTTTCTTTTTCAAAACTTTCCATTTTTGACGTTGATTTAACAAATTTGTTGATTATAAACTGCTTTTTTGACTTGTTTTTCTTAAGAGTAAATAATAAGAGTAAGTTAGTATTTCAAGAGTCATATGGTAGATGCACTCTTAGAATTGAAAACCATATTAATTATTAGTCTCCCCTATTTAAAAAAAATTTAAAACCACATCATTGATCCGGGTACCAATAGATTTGTTGAAACCTTGTTGTTGTCTATTAAATGTCATGACATTGTGAAAACCTTGACATGCATTTGCTTCTAGCATAGGTCATGTGACACAAACAACTTCAAACACTGGTGTAACCATCCAAGATGTACTGATCTACTTATATATCTTTAATTTTTCTTTTGAAACTCCACATGTATTTAACAATGACATTAAAAAGAATATGAAATTCATATCACAATGGCCAGTTTGTAATATGTTTTGTGTTTATAATTTTGGTAAGACCTTATATATAATTTACACTGTTGATAAGTAACGAAAAAATTGACAAACACCCAACTATGCTCATTTAGAAGTGTATTGATAATATTCGTCACTATCATTGTCAAACTCTGCAACAAAATCGCCCTGGTTGTAAGAGTGCATCCGATGGAAATGCAAGTAGTATAGTTCACCAACATTGGTGTACAGAAAAGAAACTACCATAGAAATCACAACACAGAGCATTGGCAAGGCATCAAAAACATACAAGTAAACTTCATGAGATTCAATCACACCATTAAAACCTTGCAAAAACTCTACAACTCTGACAATTGATCTGATTAAAACACAGACACTAGAAACAAACAAAAGAAAGTTTAAACGCTTCCAGTTATTATTCAAAGTCAGATAGTATTGATCTTTTGAGTATTTTTTGTAGCGAAATGTAAAGTTCAATTGAATCAATAAGAATAACCCAAAACTGACCAATTGGACAAACAACCCAATAATAATGATGGTTTTACCCAGCTTTCTACTTTTGACTTGGCTCATAATACCACCACCAGCCGATTGCAAGAAAAAACTAGCAATATCTCCGAAAACAAATAATTTAACCATTAATGAATCTTTCACAAAAAAACTAACCCCACTGTCAGCTGGACAATTTAAATATTCAATCAACCGGTGAAAGATCATATACATTGTAGCGCTAAGCATACCTGGAGAAACCAAAATCAAAACAATCTGAGCAATAAACCCACCAACTGACTGTGTGTGGTGAGAACTATAAATTCTGCTTGAATAACCACCAATTTCCAATAGCACACCAATGATAAAAGGAATGTAAATTTTCAAACCAACAGATCTCAATGTTTTTTTTGTTTCTTTCAAGTAGTTTGCATTTCTGAATAACTTTTTAACAGCTGAATATTTGGAGAAAATTTGAAACAAAACGACTATACCAAAAATACCGAATAACGCAATAGCAACAACAGCTAAAGTGACGGATGGTGTGTATTTGTAAAGCACAAACTGGCTTGTTTCAAAAGCAAGTGCCGAGGAAATAGTTGAGCTCGATGCAGAAGTAAGCGATGAGGTGGAAGTAGCGGACATATTTTAATTTTATATTTATTCACACAAAAAACCCCCTTTCCAATGACTGAAAGTTAAGGTGATTGACTGTGGTGTTTGGTGTTGTTTTTTTTTTTTTTGTGTGTGTGTGTGTTTTAGGTTTGACAATCAATATTCAAATGATGTAAATATGTTGAAACAATAAAAGACGACTAGTTAAATACCATTTAGTGCCCGAACAAGATCAAATCAAAAGTTCCTGATGATTTCTAAAAATAAATAACGGTGTAAATATGGGACGAAATCGGAACTCTAATATTTTATTTCGGTTGATACTTACAAACAAAAAAAACAACACAAAACAAAACACTTTGGCATTATTGTTTTGTAAGCCTCATTTATTTCTTGAGGCCGCATATTGCCAATTAAATAAGATTAATATGCGGATGTTTAATTTCAAAATTGTTATCCTCAACACTCTTTATTGTAAAAGTATCAAATATGATTTATCTGTACATCATTTTACACAGTAAATCTTGAAAACAGAAAAAAAAAAAAACGTTGGAAAAAAATATTTGCCTTGTTTTTTTTCGCTTTTTATTTTTAGAAAGTTATTTTTAATGTTTTTTCTCTTCTGCAATGTTTCGCTGTCTCTCTTGATAAGAGCATAATAGGTAACAATTTGTGCATAAATTAGGTTGTAAACAGAATTGCGATAATTGATTTGTAATTAGAAAGAAGAATATCAAAGGTTAAAGTATACCGTTTTGTCTTCCACAAACTCTATTTAGTAGGATATATGGTGTACTTACGTGGCTCTTCTTCCTATTGTTTGTTTGTGCAAAGATAATCTTTAGGGGAAAAACTGCTAATGACAGTCAAAAAATGTTATATGTATCTGGCTATATTTTGTTGAGTGTATGTATTAGGTTTACGATACCTTAGTATTTAAGTTCAGCCTAGTTGTTTTAAATTAAAAAAAAATTCAATGCATAAATATGAAACTATAATGTTGTTTGAGTTGTTATAGATTGAACACAACGTGTTGAATACATTTGTTGTATGCGGAGCTGTATTTTCAGAAGTTTGTTCTGAAGTGGCTAAAATTCTGACACTTAACTAATCTTTCATCACAAACACACAAGGGAATTGAAGATGCAAAGTAAACCCAGCAATGGGTGAAACTAAGGTCTGGATTATATTGCAGAAAATCGGAAAAAAATTGAACGATTCAAATTGTTTTCAGAGCGTGGCTATATATAGCATTAGGGTTACTTCTTTGTTTATTTAAATGCGCAGCACATTGCACAAATCTTGATAAACAAGGTGTAGAGTACTACCACGTTTTATAGAAAATGGACTTCTATATTTAGACTGAAAAAACAAAAAACTACAAAATACCACTAATACCATCCGTTTTAATGTAGCACCTGTATTCTCTTTTTTTTTTTAACTTGTTTTTTTGGATTATTAAAAGAATCGTTTTAGTGTGATTTTAAGGAACGACACAGTATCTGTACCTTGCATGAACTATGTCGTCACCATTACTGTTAATACTTCTACTATAAAATATAAGTGTCTCTATTTACCCGACACAATAATTTTTTAAAAGTTTATTTTAATCATAAAAGTTTTTAAACTTTCTGCAATTTGACCTAATGAACCTCAGTGACTTCCATCAACAATGTACCAAGTGTAAATCTAAACATTTATTGTTTGGTTTGTGCATTGATTTCTGAGAGTATTATAATTTCAAGAGTTTGAACATCGGTCTCTTAAACCAGCTAGACGTAATCTCTATGAATACTTATGATTAAACTCACTCATTGACAACCGTGTGTATGATAAGCTATTTTTTTATGAAGTTTTTTTTGTTTAATTTTTATATATAGAAATATATAGTGGTCGTATATGTTTATATTAATTTATGATTGTATATCTTTTTTTATTTTCGTAAGTTTCTTTGTAGAGAAGGAACAATTATTTACAAAGATTTCAATTCTTCAATGACAGCGTCAGTGAATTCAGTGGTGGAGGCAGAACCACCAATGTCTTTGGTGGTGGCTTTACCGTCAGCAATGACTTTGTAGGTGGCTTTAGAGATTCTGTCGGCGTATTCGGCTAGACCCAAGTGTTTCAACAACAAGACAGAGGTGAAGATCATACCGGCTGGGTTGGCTTCGTTTTTACCGGCCAATTCAACGTCGGCGTGTCTGCAACCTGGTTCGAAAACAGCGTGTTCAGTACCAAAGTTGGCACCTGGAATCAAGGATTTGGAACCAATCAAGGCACCACCGATGTTGGACAAGATGTTACCGTACAAGTTGGTAGCAACCATGACATCGAATTGAAGTGGTTTGGCAACAGCTTGCATGGAAGCGTTATCAACGATCATAGCAGAGCTGGCAATGGCTGGGTATGAGGCACCGACTTCAGCAATGGTGTTTTTGAACAAACCATCGGATTTTTTCATAATGTTGGCTTTGTGGATAGCAACAACGGATTTTCTGTTGTTTTTGGAAGCAAAGTCGTAAGCAAATTTGGCCAATCTTTCAGTGTTTTCCTTGGAAATGGTTTTCAACAATTCTCTGACACCTGGAACAGATTCGTGTTCCAAACCACTGTATTCACCTTCAACATTGTCTCTGATCAAAGCGAAATCGATATTTGGGATTTTGACATCAACACCTGGAACAGATTTGTACAAAGACAAACCGGCAAACAAGTCCAATTGTTTTCTCAAGGCAATGTTTTTGGAGTTACCAGTGTTTGGAGTGTTCCAGAAACCTTTCAAAGCAACTTTGTTTCTTTTGACACTTTCGACAGCAGAGGCTAATTCGTTGACTTCTTCGAAATCAATTGGAACGTTTTCGGATTTGAAAATTTTTTGAACAGAAGAAGTGATTTCTTTACCAGTACCGTCACCTGGAATCAAAGAAACAGTGTATCTACCACCGTAGGATTTTGGCAAAGTGGCCAAGGTTCTTTTAAAAATAGGATTGCTCAACATATTTATTTCTTTAAAGAAGAAT
>JAJMDI010000203.1:0-32345 GCA_030573535.1 Hanseniaspora occidentalis var. citrica
GTAAAATTTTAACACTAACAACTTATAATGCTAATGCTAATGTTAATACTCGATAGGGATATTGTAAGATTTATATAAATGTCATTTTAATATTAATTAGTTGACTAAATTGTTGATTGACTGACCTTATATATATAAATATATACATTTCTTACACTATTATCAATTAAAGTCTATTTTTTTAAATTCTAAATTGTTAATCTTTTACATATATACATAGAGTATATAATGTAGATAGTTCTTTTGAGTTTTAAACTTAAAAGGATAGAATAAACCAAAAAAGTATAAAAGTGTACAGAGAAGAAAGGGGGTAATACACACACACTCACTCACTTATAAGTTATTACAAAATAGAATACACACACTTAGTTAACAATGGCTGTTTTAGTTGCATCTCTTTTTCTACCATTCAAACCTCAGTTTGAAATTGATGCTTCAGTGAATGAAGCTGCTGCTTTACTGGAGTCTCAAAATATCAAGATTCCTACAGCAGCAAACACTGCTTCAAACACAACGGTAAACACGAATGCCAATGCGTCAACAACCAATCTTGCTCACATGATCCCATCGACTTCTGAAATTGGGATTGTAGGGGCAGTTGGGAGAGCCAGTAGTGCTAGTAGTAGTAGAAGAAGTTCTTCTTTGGGGAAACCAAAAGAGTTTTCACCTATGGCGCACACAACGACCACTTCGGCCACCACGACGGCAGCAACAACGTCTTCTTCTGCCAATAGAAAGAGATCTCAAAGTCAGATTCTTTCCAGAACAAAAGAGTTGGAAACAGACACCAAGGAGGCCACTGACGCTTTTATGGAGAGTTTGACTGCAAACGCAACGAGTTCAGCGTTGGAAACACCAAAACCAAGTCATTCCATTGCAGGTATGTCCACCACTGTTTCCGAGGCTGCCTCCGCGGTCAATCTTGCTCAGCAAAATGTTGGAGTTCCAGTCTCTGGTCCAAACATATTGCAACACCCAGCACCTTCCCACAATCCATCAAGACTACACCACATGGCACACCAGGCTGAGTTTACTCTTGAAGACTCTCAATCAGATTTTAGTCCTATTCCTACAGGAACACCAGCAAGCTTGATGCAATTGCAATTGGGTGGTGGGTTGACCAGTCACTCTACAACACCTTCTCTAAACTTACCATCTATTTCGTCTCACGGTCAACAACAACAACAGATTGCCTTGCACGGTCAAAGTAAGTCTGCATTGGACCCAACAGCCACGTTGTTGAAAAACGTTTCCAAGAACTTGGCAGGGAACATGTCCAATAATTTCAACCCACCAAAACCTTCTCATTTAAGCACAGTCATCACGCCTAAATCTAGAGATTTGCCTGTTTCTGAAAAGTTTTCCGGTGCTAGTCAATTTAGAGATTTAAGCAAGGCTCCATCTACAACATCCATGAGAAGAATCCACAGAAAGTCATCTGGTGCTGCTCCGCCTCCTGCTCTGTCCA
The DNA here is from genome assembly GCA_030573535.1 of Hanseniaspora occidentalis var. citrica. NCBI lineage: Eukaryota > Fungi > Ascomycota > Saccharomycetes > Saccharomycodales > Saccharomycodaceae > Hanseniaspora > Hanseniaspora occidentalis. Next base: position 1,469 of record JAJMDI010000203.1, read on the forward strand.
AGTCTTTATTTCTACAAGGTGTTCTAGAACACGAAAATGAAGAAGAAAATGATCTTGATGAAAGTGCAAGTAAAGACTCACTATTAAACAATCACAGCAGTAGTATTCTTGGTAGACCAATTCTAAGCGACCAGGAAAAAGATGAGGCTATTGCTGACGAGACTTTCTTTAGTGACGACGGGTGCGAATCGTTCTCGACGTTCCACAAGTCAGGGAAAAATGAACCCCAATTGGACAACGAGGTCCCTGCATTTGGAGGCTACTCAAATGCAAACTACGTTAAAGAGTCTTTGTTAGGGGGCAGTCAAAATATTTTCAGTAAAGCTTCCTGGGAAATTGTTCCATCTCACAAGTGTAACAGTGGTTTGAAAAACGCCATTAACACTGCTATTTTGGAGAAAACATTCAACCAGGAAATTGTTTGGGTTGGTACACTAGGTGTTCCAACTGACACTTTGCCAGAAGATGTTTTGGGGAAAGTTGCTACTTCCTTGGATGAAGACTATCATTGTAAAACAGTTGTGTCCGATGACATTACTTTCAAGGGGGCCTACAAGAATTTTTGTAAAGAGATTTTGTGGCCAACTTTCCACTACCAAATCCCTGATAATCCAAAATCCAAGGCCTTTGAGGACCATTCCTGGCAACATTATCAAAAGTTAAATCAGTTGTTTGCTGACAAGATTGTTGAAAGTTATAAAGACGGGGACACTGTTTGGGTCCATGACTATCACTTGTTGCTAGTTCCAGGGATGGTTAGAGAAAAACTTCCATCTGCTAAAATTGGGTTCTCCTTGCACGTTTCTTTCCCATCGTCAGAAGTGTTCCGTTGTTTTGCTCAAAGAACAAACATCTTGCAAGGTTTGCTGGGTGCCAACACTGTGGGGTTCCAAAGCGACGAGTACGCAAGACATTTCCTTTTGACATGTAACAGATTGCTAATGACTGATGGAGATATGGAAGACGGAGTGAAATACTCAGGTAGAATCATCCAGGTAAACACCACGCCTATTGGGATTGATGCTTTCAATTTACAAAGACAATTGGTAGACGAGAATGTCCTTGCTTGCAGACAAGTCATCAGAAACAGATGGGGTCAAGATAAATTTATTATTGTCAGCAAAGATCAATTTGATTCTTTGAGAGGTTTGAAAAACAAGTTTTTAGCATACGAGAGATTCTTGAAAACAAACCCTCAATACATTAAAAAATGCTGTTTTATTCAAGTTTTCAACGGTTCTGCTATTAAAGACCAAGACTTGGAAAAAGACATTGTCTTAATTGTTGACAGAATCAACTCTTTATCTAACGATATCAGTTTGGTTACTCAAAATGTTGTTTTGTTACATCAACAATTAGAACAAGAGCAATACTTGGCGCTATTAACTGAAGCCGACATGTTTTTAGTCAATTCCATGAGAGAAGGTATGAATTTGACATGTCACGATTTTGTTGTTTGTAACCAAGAAAAGAACTCTCCTTTATTGATTTCTGAGTTTACTGGGTCTGCAGAATTGATGAAAAAGGGATGTTTGTTAATCAACCCTTGGGATATCAGAAAAGTTTGTGAGATGATTAAAATTGGTTTGGAATTGAGTGCCGAGGAAAAAAGAAGAAGATGGAAGAAAATGATGAAACAAATCATTATCAACGACAGTGATAACTGGATTGTCTCTATGATCAAGAGTATCAATTCTTCTTGGGAACTAAACAAACAAAGATCTACAATCTTCAATTTGTCTTATCCTGAACTTTTCTCAAGCTACAACTCTTGCAAAACGAGAAACAAATTGTTCATTTTGAAATGTTCCCAACCTCCTACACCAGCGGTATTGTCCATGTTGAATGATTTATGTGTTGACAATGAAGTTTACGTTTTGAATTCGTTTGATAAGAGTATTGTGGAAAGATACTATGCCAGAGTCAACAACTTGAATTTGATTGCTGAAAATGGTGCTTTTGTCAGAATCCACGGTCATTGGTACACCATCATGAACGATAACTCATGGGCAAGAGATGTCTTGCCTCTATTACAAGACAAACTAGAAAGATTACCTGGAAGTTACATCAAAAATGGTGAATCTATGTTCAGAGTACACACAGAGAACGTAGAAGACCAAGATCGTGTTGATGATGTTGTTGGTGATTTGATTTTGCATATCAACAGTTTATTTGGGAGCAAACGTGGTGTTCACGCCTACTACCATAAGAACATTATTTTTGTTCAACAATATGGACTAAGTATGAAAGCTGTCAAATTTATTTTCAGCTACTATGGTTCCCATGCTCACGAGCTGGATTCTGTTATGAACAATAACGGCCCAATGTCTCCAGCAAAATCCCCTCAAATGAAACGTCAAATTTCCACTGGAAGCGGATATTTTATTAACGGAGGCGACTCCTCAACAAGTTTGTCTTCATTAAATCTAGAAGATATGAAGTTCAGACCTAAAATCACACCTACACCAAGTTTCGACAACATTTCCGCATTGAATACATCTCAAGTGGGGATGGTGGTGGACGACAAGAGCGGGGTCAACAAGTTTAGCTTCGTTTGGATCAGTGGTTCCTCATCACCAGTCATTGAGCCATTGTTCAAATATGCTAATGATCTGAACAAAAGAATCTCATACACTTTCACCTGTGTATATGGCGATCCTTCTTCTACAAATGCCAAGCAGCACGTGGTCGGTATGAATGATTTGGTCAAAGTGTTATCGAATTTGTGTGAATCTCCAAGTGATTCTGACAATTAGGTTCTGTGTTCTGTGAATACCAAATGATAATAAACTTTGATTTATAATACTTCCCTAAGTATTACTTTTCTGTATTTGTTTGTGTATTTTAAAAATTTTTTATCAAACTGTTATGTAACAAGTTTTTAAGTTTTATAAGAAGAAGCGAGCCCTTGATGAGTTATTTACTCCTTACCGATGCGATCAATAGTTCTGTCATTTTATACGGTTTCTTTTCTTTTGTCGTTTTTTTTTTATTTCAAAAACAAAAAAATTTTTTTTTACTTACAACTTCAGTTAATAATTTTTCAGGAAATAATTGTAGACAGATGATTTATGGTTGTGCACAGGATTTGTTTTACACTTTTATCCACACGACACAATCTTTTATTTTATTAAAAAAAGAAGAATAGAAAACCAAGAATTAAACACAGCCAGTATTAAAAATGGGTAAAAAAAACACTAAAGGTGGTAAGAAAGGTAGAAGAGGTAAGAACGAATCTGACGGTCCAAAAAGAGAATTAATCTACAAGGATGAAGGTCAAGAATACGCCCAAATCACCAAAATGTTGGGTAGTGGTAGAGTCGAAGCTTCTTGTTTTGACGATGTCAAAAGAATAGCCCACATCAGAGGTAAATTGAGAAAGAAGGTCTGGATGGCCCAAGGTGACATCATCTTGGTTTCTCTAAGAGATTTCCAAGACGACCAATGTGATGTCGTCCACAAATACAACTTGGATGAAGCCAGAACTTTGAAAAACGAAGGTGAAATTCCAGAAAACGCCAAAATTTACGAAACCGAAAACTTTGGTTTCGAAAGTGACGAAGATGTTAACTTTGAATTCGGTGCTGAAGAATCTGATGAAGAATCTGAAGACGATGAATTCGATATCGACGATATCTAATCAGTATTGTTTAAGATAGCAATTATTATCATTATCATTTATATGTACATTTTAGTTATGGGATTTTTTTCACAGTCCAGCTTGTATGCGCTCACATGAGGTATTTTTTTTTTTTTTATTTTATTTTGTTACAATCGCTTATATAATTCACCTATATATTTTTGTGTGTACAGATAGATGTATGGATGAAAAATAATTTAACAAAATACATTTGACCGTAATTAAGCTTCGTTTGAACAACGCCAATTCATGAACTGTAAGGATGCTGTCTTGGAAGCCAAATGTGTAACTTGAACATTTAAAGACTGTCGGATGGGAACTTTATGGTTGTTTTTAACTATCAAGCAACATTTCTTTTTTCAATATACTTAGACAATTACGCAGACAACGCCAGTACATATTGTTTTTATTTTTTTTTTTTATTGTTTGGAACTTTTGGTTCACCAACAAAATGTTGATGCATGATTATTGGAATTTTTCTTTTTATTACGAGTAAAAGAGTGTAATGCAAGATGATGTTTAAAAATAAAAAGCGTTATTTTAAGAAGAAAAGGCAATAAAGAAAGTAGAATACTCAATTGTGTTGGTTGTTCCTTTTGCTCAAGAAGTGTATTGAAAACAAGACAAAAGAACACTACCATGGACAGTTTCAAGAAGGATCTAATATCGCTAAAATTCCAGACTGGCGATCCTGTCAGCATTGCAAATTACTGCGAAAAGCTAATTGAAAGTTTTCCTATCATTTTCCAAGAACTAAAAGTTTTAAGTGGAGATGATCAAAAACAAAGAACGTTAATCAATGACACGTTATCGATTTGGTTTGTCAGAGCCATCAAGTTCAAATCCGAGTTGTCTCACGAGGGTAGTGATGCTCAATTTCAAAAAATTGAAAACATTTTAGACAAGCACAACATTTACACATACATTTTTCAATACACAATTGATTTTTGGACTGACTCTGGATCTGCATTGGCCAACTCGTTAAAAGGTCTGTTTCTGAAAATGTGCACATTTATGAAAAAATGTGCTACCGAATCCAGTGAGTTTTTCAAGCAATGGCTCCTGCAATCTTTGAATGATATCAATAAAAATATGAAAGTCAGGTATTTTCTGTTTGACAATTTATTGGATCTGATTCATGTCGAAAATGCGGAAACTTTGATTTTCAAAAGTTATAAACACGACTTTGTGTCTGAATTACTACAATCTATGTCATCAAATATTCTTGCTTTTTCCGCAGGTAAAACGCTTTCGACTTTAATTGTCGATTTGTACAAGCAAAAATCTCCAACTGAGTTTCTGATGGTCAACAATTATTGGATCAACAATACAATCGATCATATTAAAATTTCTCAACCTTCTACTGTCAAAAATATTGAAACATACTTGTTATCTCCAATTTTTAAAAATAGTCCTATGGAAGTTTTCAAGAGTTTTATTCAAAAAGTTGAAGGAGACATTCCTTTGTTATTGTCACTATTAAAGATTGGCCAAGAATTAGATATTTCCCAAGAGCCTTTCCACAAAGGTAGCAACGAGTTGATTAGTTTGGATAATGTTGTAAATAAATTGTTGCAGTCCTCCATTTACAAAAATTCTGCTTTTGAGTTATTGACTTTCAATTGTAAAAGTTCGAAACCTTTGCAACCTTACTTATACGATATCATACTTTCAAATTTAAACATATTTTTTGTGGATTATGACGTTTCTAGTAGAAATTATTTTGAAAGTGTTTTTAAACGTTTCATTTATAGAATCAAAGATTCAACATACAGTTTAAATAGAACAGTTGAAAAATTGAAATTGAAAAATAAATTTCCTGAAGAGCAAGAAGAAAAATCAAGAGAGGTTGAAAGATCTAAAGTCTTTTTAAGACAGTTGCTTCAAACATTGAAATTTCAAATTGTCCCAAATTCTCAATACCAGAGAGTCTTATCATCACTAAGAATTTTAAACACTTTGTTAGAATCAGGTCTAGATAGTAGAATTGATGAAAAATTCTATGACAAGAAACAAAGAACCACCGATTGGTGTTTCCATTTGGACATTGTTGACGAATCTCTACTAAGATTGTTGTATGATAATTTAACCTATTCTTTTGAGGATGTGAAAGAATTGTCAGTCAAAATCTTGTCCATGATTTTTACGTCTCAAAAGTTTGCAGATGAAGAAAAATACAAAATCAACGAATCATTACTTTTGGAAACAGGCTTAAAACTCTGTACGTTTTATAAAGGTTGTATTCCAGGAGCCAAGATTCTAGAGTTCATGGCAATCATTTATTCAAATAATAACGATGTTCAAAAGTTGAATGATCTTATTGAATTACTGTTGTCAAAATTGGAAGAATGTATTCAAAACGCAGCCACCGACTACCTGGGGGCTCTGGAATATCCAATCAATGGTTACTTCTTATCATTGAGTTTGATTTTAGCTAGTTCTTCTGTTAAAATCGATAAAGAAAATATCACGAGAATGTTGAGTGCCGTCAAACGTAACTGGGAAAATTCAGCTGAAATTTTGTGCCACGATTCTCCAGAAGGGAATTTACCATTAAAGTACATGACTTCTGGGGTCAGTGACCAAGTAATTACAAGTTATGCATTCAGATCAGTAAATGAGTCTTCTACTTTGACGGAAACATTAATCAATAATCCTCATTTTTTGAGTGACGACGAGTTGGTAACTATTGGTGATTTATTAATTTATCAACTAACTACCATTAGGCATTCAGGTGCTTTCCAGGCTGTCGCTCCTACATATGCCGCTTGTTGTGTTGCTGTCAACAAGAGAATACCAAATAAATTAGTTGAATGGATGCAAATCATTGTAGATTCCTTAGAAAGTAAATCGCAACACATTACCAGAAGATCCGGTGGGTTTCCGTTTTTAGTCACTGCTATTTTAAGTGCAGAAAATCCTAAATCAGACAGACCACTGCTGCATTATACTTTTGACAATCTACTGAGAATGGCAAACGTCCCAATTGTTGAACATGAAGATAAGTTAGATTTGACTCAAGTTCACGCTTTAAATTGTATGAAAGGTATTTTTGTAGAGTCTAAGTTAGGGGAATGTTCTAATAAATATATATACCCAGCTTTAGAACTATGCTTGAACAACTTTCAATCACCATTGTGGAGTATGAGAAATTGCTCAATCATGCTATTTACAGCATTGCAAAATAGATTGTTTGGTAAAATGAGCAAAACTACATCTGCTCGTTTATTTTTCACCAAATATCAAGGTATCAAGGAAATTTTGTTAGCACAATTAACATCAGCTGTGAATGAAACGAAATCAACCCAGATTGAGTGCATCTTTTTGGTTTTGACAATTATATCTAGATTAAAACCCACACCTGGTTTCGATGGCTTAAAAGAATTTTCTCCACTATTGGTTAAATGTTTGGAAAGTGACATCTGGAAAATTAGAGAGATTGCAGCAAGAGCTTTGCCAATTGTCTCAGCAAACATGGCCGATTCAGTGAGAACCTTGTTAAAATCTTTGTCATCGTACCCACTTTTGTCTCAGAACAAGTTGCACGGGTACTTGTTAGCTGTCAAGGAATTTCTATTGGCAGGTTGTGTGTTGTCAACGGATTTAGAAGCTCTTATTTATGAGATGGGTTTTAAATGTTTAATTTCTAACCCGTGTTGTTCAACTGCAAATGAATATATGCACTTGTTAAAAGTCATTCCCTCTTTCAAGGAATTATCTGTTATTAATTTGGTTGCTAATTTTTTTGTGGACCATTACTCAGATTTGCATTGGTACGGATCTAAACAACTTCTAATGAAGAGTGTAGTCGAATTTTTGTTGGAATTTGAAGAAAAACAGAACATAGAGGACATTTTGCTATTGTCATTGACTTCAAATTCTTTTGAAGTACAATCCCTTGCAATCGAGTATATCACCATCAACAACATAGCGAATGAAAAAATTACAAAGTCTTTGGTGGAATTACTAGAACAGAAGGAAACTTGGACTCATATCAAGTCACAAGTTTTGATAGCATTGCAGAGTTCTAAAACATCAGCTTCTCCGGAAACATTGATAGAGATTCTTGAGTCAAGTGATGAAAGTGATGATTTGAAGGCTAGTTCTTTACAATCCTTAGGCTCCTGCCTTTCCGAAAGTTATGATAAAGTTTATTGGGAACTTATTAAAAAAAATTCTGACGATGATTTAGAACTTCCTTTTAGAGCTGCTGCCCTAAACTCTTTGTTGAACTTGCCAATTAGACCCGACAGTTTGTTTAACATTGCGCTTTTCTTGCAGGATGATGACGACGGTTTAAGATTAGCTGCTTCTGAGTTCATATGTGAAAATTATTTAGATGGGTTTTACAGTGACATTCCAAATGTCGTATTCAAGAGATTTTTTGAGAAATTTAATGAGTCCAATAGCTCTACTTCTTTAGCATATCTAAAAACTCATTTGTCAACCCTAAGCTTTAATTTTGGTGATGCCATTAGTTACTCTGAGGAAATATTTGATTCGGAACCAGCCAATGTCATCAGAAACATACCCGAAGTGCTATTTCATATTTCAACCAAAATTCAGTCAAACAATGAAGGTTTGGATGAACAATTTAGTACGTTGTTGAAAGAAAAGGCACAATTATTGGTTGCCCACTTTGAAACATTGACTGTAAATGATTCAGCATTCGGTTGGGGTTCTGACAGTAAGCTTTTTAACGAAATTGCATCAATTATGATTTTGTCAAATATTTTTGATCCCATTTCTTATGAAATGGTGACTAAAGCAGCTGCAACTAAAAAATGTACTTTTGTTCAAGAATCAGTTTTTTCAAGTACTTCAAAACCGTTATAGAATATATAGTTTATAATCAATCCACTTTAATTGTATAAACGAAAAGCCAGGCGAGAGTGCCTGACGAAAAAGCGACATATATTTCCCTTGACTTCAAAAAAAAAAGTTCAACAATTTTTAGTAGGCGAACTCTTGAAGCGGTAAATCTCAACACAATAATTGTTCAGAACTTAGGATTTAACAAGGAAATAAAAAAACACATAACCTGCAAAAAAAATCATAGATACACTACCAAAAAGCAATTTATAGATGGTTGAATTAAGGCTGTCTAAAAACGAGTTTGTGCACAAAGATCAAATTTGGTCGAACGTGATTGAATTTTTGAATCAAGATCAATTGTTCAATTTGTCACAATGTAATAAATTTCTCAATCAGCTTAGTGAAGAAAAGCTATACTCTAGAATTCATGTTGTTGCAGAGCCTCCTTTAAGATCAGACCAATGGTTTATTGATACCAACACCACATATATTTTTGGATATAGAAAGATGATTAAACATGCCGATCAAAATGATATATTTTTGTATGACAAGTTGGAAAGATTATTGGAAAGCGCCAAACTTGACAAAATCAAACATTTATGTATAAGTGAGAAGAATTTTAATGATAAAGAGACAGGCCATAATATACTTTCTAAACTTGTAGAGGAACTTATTAAACTACGGAAAGTTCAAGCTATTGAAGTACAAGATGACTTTTTGTTAAATTCATTATATGACGAAATACTGAAGCTTTCAAATCAGCTAGAATTTTTAAGATTGAAAACTTTGGATGATATAAAATTTGTCGGGCCTACTTGCAAAACATTACAATTGGATTCAAATCATTGCGAAACGTCTATCAAATCGAATATATTTTCCAATATTCAAACTTTAATCCTAACACCTAATAAATCCCTAAACATTTTAAGCGAATTTGCCAAAAACGGTATCAAATTTCCAAATTTGAAAACATTGAGATTAAACCACGTTCACAACAATGAAGAAAGTGAACTCTCCGCGGCAGCGTTAATGCAAGTTGTTCCTATAGTCAAATTGACTAGTTTAGAATTAGGATTCTGCTGTGAGATCGACGAGTGTTCATGTGCTAAAACTTTTTTTGCAAATTTGGGTCCACTTTTATTAAACCTTTCTAATCTTTCTTTAATTGAAAAATCAATTGAAACATCAACTCACCACACCTCTAAAGAAAAATGGGATATAGATATCAACCACTTCATTATAGAATTACCTCAGTTTGGTGCTGTGTTGAAAAAATTATGTATAATGCACACGATTCCTGCCGATGGCCAAGTTGCTGACAGTGTAGACGGTAATTATTTCAGAAGAAGAAAGATGTTTGAACAAATGTTACCACACTTGGTAAATTTAGAAACTTTGATTGCGCCAACTTTCATTCAAAGTTTGAGTTGCTTTGAATTTTTGGCGTGTGATTTTTTGTGGAATGGATGTAGATGTCCATATTGTGAAAAGATATTGGCTATCTTAGACAAATATATGCATAATCACGTGTTTTTTAATAGTTGGTATTCCAATTTCAAAGATCTTTCTCCAACAAACCTTGTAGCATATGGGTCTACTACCTTATCAAACAGGTTGTTAAACAAAGAATACAATCCGTTGAATACTTTCCATGATGCTCCACTTGAAGTTTATTGGGACTTCCACGGGTATGACAATATAACTCATTACGATGGATACGAATGCTATTTTGACGAATCTGCTTTCAAGCACTTGGCCGCATGTTTCCAACATTTTACCGACACGTACATGGAATACTTGGTTCATTTCCTACCAAACATGAAGTCCTGTTGTTTGTCGGGTATATACTATTTTATAGAAGATCATTCCTTCCATAGTGTTTATGATCATGTTATATAATGAAGAAAATTGACGTTAATGAAATTCAAATCATGTCACTATTGGTGTTTCAGAGATCATCGTCTTTTGTTTGAAAGTCACCTGACTTTTTTGCACGTTGAAAAGTTTTCAGCTGTTTTCTGTTTGCAAAGATTTTTCTGTATTTTTTTCAAATTTTTTTTTTTTCTCCTCGTCCTAAATTTTTCACTCAAAGCTAAACTGATGAAGGAGCAAATCTAAAAGTTGTTCAACTTATTCAAGTTAGTAAAACTTTTTTAAACAAAAATACTTCAAAAACACACAAAAAACCTAACCATATTTAAGAACAAACATACTTTCCTGTACATATATTTGTGGTATAATTGAGTTCAGAATTAGGTGGAAGTGCGATTTTATTTATTTTCAATCACAGTACATTGGAAATAAGATTTTTTTCGGGCTTAAAATATTCATCCATTTTTATTTTGGTCATATCCACATATAAGTTTCTTTTTTTAAATTAAGACTAAGGGTTTGATATAGGAAGCACATTATTCTTTGCAATCAAGATCAATTCAAAAATACCAAAGAAATCAACAGCTATCTGGTATACCAATTAGCTCCTGTACATATAATATATTCACAAAGCAATTCGAATTTGGACATTGCACAATCCTGTATCATATTTAATTCAACAAATTGTTTGAATAATAAAATCATAATAAATTCACCACATTACAAAATATTTACGCAAAGTTCAATCCATGAAGCCATATAAATACATTTCAACATCACTTCTCAAAAGAAAATATCATTTTTCTACAGTACTACTCCAGACAAGTTTGAAAGAAAATGATGATATGAGGAATTGGATTTCTAATTCTAACCAATCCGAGCTTGGCACTCCAGTGACAAGCAATAGATCAACAGATACTATATCGATAGATCAATCATTTCAAGAAAAAACAAGTTCCCCCAGTTCAATAGTTTCATGGGGAACTCATACCCAGAAATCCTTTGTGACACCACAGAGGTTTCAGGAATATTGGAATCCAAAACTAACATCTCACAGCATTTTATCAAACAGCATATCCGTACATGAAATAGTACACATGGAGGAGAAATTCACATTAAATCAAATAGTGCACATAGCCCAAGCATTGTTTCAATATAAAAAAATTAATGAAATTCATCAAATTTATAGAAAGTATTATGGTGATCTAATGAGAAGTCTCGAACCAGAGCAGTTGAATGAAAGTGTGAAAGATACACAAAAGTCACAATTGCTTTTTATTTTTATGGAAACAGAATATTTATTAGGGAACTTTCACACATTTGAAGAGTTGTTTTCTATTTACATCAAATACCCATCTTTCATAAATTCGAGGTTAGTTGAAATGGCATTTCTCTCTTTCATAAACACATCGAATTTCACGATGTGCAAAGATTTTTTCCAACAGATAATGGCCAATGAGGAACAATACCATTTAAACGAAAGTCATTTCATTAATATTCTGAAAAAAATATCATTGTCGGGAGAATTAGAATTATTGCATTTTTTTGTCGAAACATGGGTTGTCAAACGTTTTGGTAATAATTACAACATTATTTCGACGTCTTTATTGAGATTTATTCATTCTGTATACTTGGAGCATGAAAATAACGAAAGCTTATCCACAGCAACTCTCATTAGTGTTAAGAAACTTCACAGAATGTTAAAAAGAGACTATTTGAAATCTGCCCAAGCAAAAACAGTAAAATACTATACACTTTTGAAAGCAGTAGAACCTAAGGATATTTATACGATAGAACAACTTAAAATTTCGATTGACCAATTTCTTCAAGAGCAACATGCGGGGAAACCAGAAAATTTGAAGATTCCGACATTTTTAACAAATGTCTTGCATATAGCAACCCATAGGGGTCTGTCAGAGATGTTTCATTGGATTTTGCAAAAATGTATGCAATACAAGTCTGAATTTACTCATTTAGACTACGTTAAATTGGAGGAAATTGTTGCGGACAATCTGTCACACAAACATGATCTAGATGGACTAATTGCATTTATAAATAACGCATCGCATTTGAAATTCAACACGAAAATATTGCAGCTTCTAAATCAGACGTTCCTAAATAGGTATCCGTTTTTGAAAAAAGCTATCTACCCTGAATTCAAAGTGGTTCTTTCACAGTCTGGTATCCAACAACTGTATCCATGGAGTAATATTTTTTTATGCAAGCATGTTTTTGATAACAATGTGGGTAATTTGATCAAGAAAAAACTAAGTTCTCCAGCAGGTACGAATTTTGACAATAGTTTTTTTTTCGATGATTTGAGTATTAAAGAAAAGTTGAAGAATAGTTATATTATTTTGAAGAAATATTCAAATAACCGGTCACTTTTTAAACATATCGATGAGAATCAGATTGATTCTGTCATAGAGTTTTTGGAAAAAATGTTTAAAGAAGGGCATTTCAGGTACACTAGGGGATTGCCAATGAAGTTTGAGATTCTTAAATTAGACATCCATTTGAAAAGATCGTTGAAAAAAATGACAAGGTCTGAAAAACTGCAAAGAGAGTATAGAAAGATTGTAGATGGGTTTATTTCAGCAAAAGATTTAGAACTTACCAGTGAGGATTATCTAAGGCTAGCCAATTTTATCACAAAGAGACCTTTCAAGGATTTTGATTATGGGAAACGTTTGTTGGATAAAAGCTTGGACAATATACGAGCCTATACTGATGGTGATAGTCTCCAAGTTTCGAAGAACTGGTACAAATTTTATATGACCAGTTTGAGACTAGCTGTACAAAGCCATGACATTGGGTTTTTTGTACAACTATTAAAAGACTGGGACCAGAACAAGGAGGCCTATTTTGTATTACAAGACTGTGTTTCTGATTTAAAGGGGTTTCACAAATATTGGGTTAAGAGAAGGGATATTTTATTGGAAAAAAATACTTGCAACTCCCATTTTCACGATGAGCAAAACAAGTATGATCAATTGGTTGAGCAAATTCCCGACTACATTGTATCCATTAAGCAGCGTTACGTCGACTACGAATACGATGGTTTAAATAAGATGCAGAATATAATGGAATGTGTTAAAAAACGATATGCAAAGGATTTTGCAAAACAACAAGAAAACCGTCTACTTAAGGAAAACAAACGTTAAAAATTTTGCACCAATAAAATAAACCGATGTGTTTCGGTATTGTAGAAGGGGGTTTACATAGACTATATATAGGTAATTCTGTAAATAATAATTTCTTTTAACTGTTATTCTCTTGTCAGTGAGAGTGTTTTACAGTCACGTGTATTTTTTAAAAATGTAATTTTTTTTTGCAGAAAATCAACATGAAAATCAGGAAATGACATGAGGGTGGGATTGTAGTGTGATGATCGACAAATTATTTTGATCCGGGGGATATAATATTTTATATCAGGGCATATAGGTTGAGCTTTTGGCACTTTTTATATAAAAAGCTGTAGAAAATAAACACAAATCCCCAAAAAAATCATACATTAGCATATACACAGAGAAGAAAGGATGAGTGACGATTTGTTGCACACACAGGCTAGAGCCTTGGATGAGAGTGCAAAGAGTTCATTTATTGACAAAATGTTGGACATGACCCTGTGTTCTATTTGTAACGAGTACATGTATGCGCCGGTGATATTGAATGGATGTGGTCATAACTTTTGTTATGAGTGTATATCTTCGTGGTTTAACGGATGCAGTGGTGTTTTCACCTGTCCTACTTGTAGAGTCCAGGTGGAAACCATGCCAGGGCTTAACCTATCTATCCAGCAGATTCTAAACAATGTTATTGAATCTATAGTTTTGTTTGAAAAAAAAACCAGAGACTCTAACCAGAAGGTGACCGAGTTGAACAAGAAGGACACATGGAAAATGCTAATCAAATCCAGAAAGGAGATGCTTAGTAAGTACAAGTTTGATTTGGAAAACGACCAGTTATTCAACGGGGTGTTTGCAAACAGTGCAGTCGCCATGGTCGACGCAGACGACGAAGGTGTCATCAGATGCTCTAGCTGCCATTGGGAACTAGAAGACGACGAAACAGAGGAGTGTCCGCATTGTAACAGCAGGTTTAGAGCAAGACACGGCGATGCCAACAGAACTGACAATAGATCCAGCACGGGTAGACCCCTACACAACGAGAGCGAGTACAGTGAAGGTGAGTTTGAAGACCTTGAGCATGAAATGGACAACGAAAGAGAAGACGGCCTTCGCCAGATACACGACTTGGAAGCAGAGGAGGACGAAGAAGAGGAAAGTGACGAGGAATACGACGAGATGGGTCACAATATGGCGCACAGATCTTTCCAGAAAAACAGAAATCGCCATTCCAAATTCGGACACAGTGAAAGTGTTGAGTCTGACGAGGAGAGGGACAGAGCTGATGAGGGAGCAGAAGACGAGGAAAACGGCGACTACAGTGAACTAACCGGGTTTGTTGTTGACGACGAGGACTCTATTGAAGAAGAAGACGTGGATGACGGCTTGTCTTCTCAGGACTCTGACTTTTATGAATTCAACGAAAGATCACCACAAAAGACGTTAGAGCAACAACAAAAACATCAAGGATCCGATTCAGACAACAGCTCTGACGACTCTGACGAGGAACACAAGTTCCAAAAGACGAAAAGATCAAAGAAAAGATCACGTGTAGTATTAGACGAAGACGATGAAGACGACGAAGATAACAGTTCAAACAGCGACTCAGACCTAGATATTGTCAGACAGCTGAACAAATGATTTCATTTTAATTCTTTCTTTGTTTTTGTTTCGTCACACACACATATATAATCAGTTTATAAATTCAAATTTTTGAGAACACTAACTCCATTGCATAATTTTAATGAGAGACATTGTTTATTATAGATTGCTGTTACATATGATAGACTTGTGAAGATTCAAACATCCTGACGCAGACACGTCACTAGACCACACTAGTCGTTTTTCTGACACACTTTTTCTCTGTCGTTTTGTTTTTCACTAGTTTTTATTTGTTCTTGCTTCAATATAATTGGCTGCTCACAGTCAGTTGTGCAGACTAAATATTTTCACTAAATAAAAAAACTGAATAAAAAAAATTTCTTTTTTGTATTTCTGTGTGTATTCGAGTGGTTCCTATGGGTGTTTCTTAGTCCATACATAGTAAAAAAAATAATAAGACCATAAAATATTTTTTTTTTTGGGGTTTTTTTCTGTTTCTTCTATGAGAGCAAAAAAAAAAAACAATATATTGAGCTTGTTTCTTTTGACCTTCACATTTCCAATGTTACCGATATTCTCAGTTGTCAACAATGATGAAGTTCAAAAATGTTGTAGCTTCTAACTTATTTGTTTTGAGTAATATACTCTTAATTGTGAGTTTATTTTTCGCACAGGGTTGAATAGCGTGATCTTTAGATGTTTTCTTTACTAATAATTAGCTCTGTGTGCAATAATCGTACAATCTTAAGGAGGGTTTCGAGTTATGATAAATCTTGGAATTTACTCCTTAACTCAATTCCTATTCTTACTATTTGTTTACATGATTAGTAGTTCTATAACGTCACTTATAAGGGAGTCTTGAAAAGTTTCAATTTTTCATCTTATCGCTATACAAAAAAGAGAAGAAAAACCAACCATATAGAAACATATACAAAAATGGCTAGCAGAATCATCAACTTACAAAAATTATACCAAGCCTCCACCAAACCATTGTGGATGAGACACCCAAGATCCGCTTTCTACATCTACCCATACAAAGCCATGTTCTGGGTCAGTTGTACTATTCCATTGTACTACGTTGGTAGAGCTATGGCTGGTAAAAAAGCCAACGCTTGAATTAAAATTTAATCAAAGAAACAATTCATTAATTTAGCAAACAAAACACAGGGGTTTGTGCTTTGTTCGGTGTGGTTATTTGGTTTCCCTCATATTTTCATATACCATTCTGTTTCTTTTCAACAATTCAATAACCAACTGAGTAATTTATTGAAAAGAGAGAGAGCAAGGGAGAAAGAAAGTAATTTTGAACAACAAATGGACCACCCAAAGAAAAGATCATACATTCCACATTTTTACGAATATTATTATTAGTATTATTATTATATACACATCAGTTATATTAAATATTTATATAATATTTTAACGGTATAAAGAAAACAAAAACAAGAAATAAAATAAAATAAAATGAAATAAAATTAAAACATACAGTTGATATGTCCTAGTTGTAGTTCTCTCATTGAGATTTGTTCAGTATAAACATACTATTTGGATTTATATCGGATATTGAGATTGCATCACGTGATAATGGTGTTAATTTGACATTTTACTCTAAAATATTCGGGTACGCTTAATCTATGTATGAGGTGAGTTTTCAAGGTGTATAATTTTTATTTTTGCAATAAAGGGGGGGGGGGAGAGTTTGTTCAGGAGATGCAACAAGGGGGGTATGTGTGATATCTGTGATGTTTAATATTTTAAACATATTGAAATAATTATCTTAACTCTATACCACTGGTACAATTTAATATTGAGAAGAATAACCATAAGCAAATCTAAAAATACATATAAGACTACTTAATGATATCAAGACTTCTACCGACAAGTCACTACATAAGAGGTTCAAGATCGTTTGGCAACAATATTTACAGAAATAACAACATAAACAGATTTTTATCCTTAGTGGTACTTGAAAATTGGGGTAAAATTTATTCAAAAAAAAATAAAAACACAACCAATAGATATTATTCAAGTAATAACAACAACAATCACAATGATGAAAAGATTCCAGATTCACTGAAATTATTTAATAAACCACAAGGTACTCACCCTAGTGAAACAAATCCTGATTTGAATTTAATTCAACTTAATAATGAAAAACTTAAAAGTGATAACACAAATCCAAATAATGTAATACCTCCACAACAGAAAGTCATAAAAAATGTGCCCTTAACTAATAGTCACGATTTATCATATCTTCAAGACGCTATAATTCAACAACAAGCTTCCAAACAAAGAAAAACTGCAGGTTATAGTTTTTTGATAATATTGTTAGGATCTTTTTTTGGTTACACTATTGGGTATAAAGTACTTTATTTACAAGAAGAAAGTTTTTGGCCATTATACCCCTTGAGTGATAAACGTGATTTGACAAGTCGTGACTATGATAATATT
This sequence comes from Hanseniaspora occidentalis var. citrica, assembly GCA_030573535.1. Lineage (NCBI taxonomy): Eukaryota > Fungi > Ascomycota > Saccharomycetes > Saccharomycodales > Saccharomycodaceae > Hanseniaspora > Hanseniaspora occidentalis. The sequence goes on from JAJMDI010000203.1 coordinate 18,977, forward strand.
GACACAGAAAGCATATATGAACTTGCTTCTCAACAAGTTCTTTACAAGTTGCAAATTAATGAGTATATTAACAAACACTATGAGATTCCATTGAAAATATTAGACCATCACAAGGATTTGGATGATGTGACCAAGTTGTTTGATAAAATGTGGTTTGAAGACACAAGTCCAGATACTTTTAAATTCAAAATAATAAAGTTTAAACCATATGATGTCAAGAATTTTAAATTGGGGTATCATGCAATAGGACCTTGGATTCAATTTAAATTGGAAAACAAAAGTTTCATTAAATTCCAAAAAATATGGAACAATATTTTTTTGGGAAACGAAGAGGTTTATCAATTAATTCACGACTCTACATTGGGTGACAAAGATACAGAAAATAAAGATGATGAAATAATGTTATATAAACACGATACGTCGATTAAAAAACACGAAACGGAATTGTGGTTTTTAAATGAGTTCAGATTGTCACAGGACGATTCGAGAATCATATACAAGGGTAAATGTGTCCACAACTGCGACGTTTCAATTACTCAAATAGATCTAGTCACTAAGAACAAAAGTGATGACAAATTAACAAGATACATCATCTACAAAGACGACAAAGACTCTTCAAAGCATTAGATAAAAAATTTTATACACTAATTAATGATTTTTGATAGATTAAAGATGCATAAACACAGGCCATTTAAAACAAAGCAAACAGTCACATATTCTAATCTTAAATCTTAATCTTACTAACATCAATCTCTTCAGCATCCCAGTCTAAATTGGCAGTAAAGTTCAGAATACTGTCCATGACTTTTTTATTCTCTTTAGTCTTGTTTAAAATTTTCTTTTGTTCTGCGATTTTTTTCTTTAATAATGCCAGCTTATCTTTTTTTTCCTTTTCTTCAGAAGATAAATCATTGTCTTTATTGCTTGACGTTTTTTCTGTATCGTTTTCTTCATCAGCACTCTCGTTAGCAGATAGGGAAAATCCTAATCTTTTGGCTAGAGGGTTATCATCCAAAGAACTTTTTTTACTGGATTTTTTCTTAAAAGTTGGCTTAACATCATGATCTGACTCTTCGTAGTGTTCTTCTTCTGAAGATTCGTTATTCTTATTATAATCTGATAATTTTAATCCCAATGCTGCAGCTAGAGGGTTTGGCTTGTTCACGCCTTTACTGGTCGTATTAGAAGTTTGCTCGGAGAAAGGTTTCTTCTGAATTTTTTTTTTATTTTTAACATTTTCTTTACCAGATTGAGGATTAGATGACCATTTAGATTCCAAATTTTTATTCTGTTTTGAGGGCTGTTTTCTTGAGGTTTGTTGAACTGGTGGTGGAGTCTCTGCTTCATCTTCGGATGAAGATGCCCACATAGATTCTAATTTTGCCATATTTATTGTATAGTTCTACTTTGAAAGATTGATTGACTATTTGATGATGTTTTTTGTTATTTCTTTCATTTCATATACTTTGGAAGTATTATGTCAGAGATATCAATGGATCACGGTGATTCACTTAATTCATCAGTTCAAGCGGAAAATCATCCGTTGCGGTGTACTTTCCAAGATTTTTTTTTTTTTCAATGATTTTTTCCAAACATGTTTATCATCTGTGACTAGATCAAATCTACGCATATCTCATTTGGACCAAACTACTTTCACTTTCAAATTAGATTGATGAAAAGCGGCAATAATCTTTAAGAAATGCTATAATTTCACACACGTAATAGAAATATAGATTAAAGGACAAAGCACGACAACAAGAAAGTACTGAGATCAAAGAAGAAGAAAGACATACACCGCAACTCTCACTCATATAGTCATTCGAACAACAAATCATCCTTTCAAATAAGTTTTTTAATATGAATCATACAGATATTCCCGATCATCTTGTATCAAACACCTTGTCATTGGGCATGCTAAACAATAGCTCTGTGCTGCCTGTTCCTGAAGTAAAAAAGAAGGCTCCTAGAAGCTTAAAAGCTTGTGATCGATGCAAAAAGAAAAAACAAAGATGTCAAATGTCGCTTGACGTGTCGGTAGATGTCAGATGTCAGACCTGTCAAAATCTGGATATTAAATGCTCTCTACAAGACATCTTGCAACCACAGATACCAAATTTTGAGAAAGTAGATGAAAATTTATCACCTAGTGTAACACCAAATGCTGGCGAACATGGATATCAAGATGACAGTGCAAACGATAACGCCAATGCAACACCTGTAGATGGGAATAAAATTTTGAAGAAAATTTTAGATGAACAGAAATTAGATTCAAAAACGAAAAAAGATGGACCAGCCGGTAAAGTCACCAAAGCAAATCCACACGCCAATCAAAGAGCTATATCAACCTCTATTTATACACAACACTATGTAAATTCATTCGGTACATCTGCTTTAGAGGATATCAACAAAAAAGTTAGCAAAATTTTAGAATATATCGAGTCCAACCCTGGATTGATTAAGGCAGGCTCAACAAGTCTCAATAAAATAAATTCAATTTCGACAAATACAGCTATAACGGGCAATGCTCCTACTCAAAACTCAAGCAACAATTTGTCTGAAATCTCTACCAGCAATACACCTGGAGAAAATACCGACACTTTGAATGTCATGAATCAGAACTCAACAAGCCAAGAATCATTGGCCACATCAATGATTCCTGCCTCAAATTTTACTGAACATACGTCATCTTTTAGCAAAGAGCATTTGGATAGACCAGAACCCACCTTTTTATTTTCTCCCTTTGCCACTTTTACAAGAATTGTAAGAAAATCTAACGTGCCATTACAAGTCAGAAACCTTCACGACGCAGGACCGATCGAGGAGGCTGGTGATACTCCGCGTATGGAAGATGTTATTGACTCAAATATATTAACGTTACCCGAGGTTGTCATGTTGGTTAGGGAATTTAAAGATAACTACGGGACTTGGGTGTCGTTTCCTGAAAAAGTTCCAGTTGAAGACATTGTTGATTCAATAAGAAAATCCAACTGCTCTGTTTTGTTGACTACAGCATGTGTGTTGGCATTAAGATACACCGTTTATTATCATGACTTGAAAACTAGAATATACAAAAACTTATTGTTTAAATTGAAGTTTGATCTGGAAAGGCAAATTGTTTTGAACGACTCTAGTATTGAATTTATTCAAAGTTTGGTTATGATGTCAATTTACAGTTGTTCATTGAGCAGTGATATTCAAACATTTGATTCCTGGTCCTTATCTGGTATGGGTATTCAGTTTTTTATTTCTCAAAACATACTTAATGCTTTCAAAAGCCCACAAACTGGTCAATTTTCTGGCGTAGGCAATTCTTCCGGAGAAGCAATGTTGAAACAAAAGATTGACAGGGATGAGCACATAATGTTTGATCGTCTCAGAAATCACAGGCTATGGAATCACTTGGTTTTGGTTCATTTGACACATAGTATTCTAGGGGGCAGAATGTCCATACTAAATAAAAAATGCTTGAAAAAATGCTTTGACTGTTTAGACTTACCGAACGCTACTCATTTTGATGGAGGTATGGTTGCTGAAATATCTTTGTATTCTATTGTGTATGAGTACACTCAAAAATTCTCAGAAGTCAAGGATTTAAAAGAGCCACTTAGTGTCATTGATGCGTGGTACACAAAATGGGATTACTTAACTAAACAACCTACAGAACAGTTTGTGGATTTCAGTTATCATTTTAGTTACGTATTGGTTATATACATGTGGTATCATCACAAAAGATTTCCTACAATGGAAACCCAAAGGAAGAGACAATCTAAAAAAACAAAAGAGCAGGAGCAAAAAGAGCAAGACAGTTTCATAAATGCTAATGGTAAAACTGCACAAAGAACTTTCAATGGGGAACGTTTGAATAAAAAATTTCCCTTGTCTGACGTGTACGGGTCTATTCCATTGGAAACGCAGAAACTTATGTTGAATCACTGTGAAATTGGGTTGAAGATGATTGTTGATGTAAGAATCCATGACTTTAGATACTTGAGTGACCAACTTGTTTTCATTGCAGTGTATCTTTCGTTAATTACTTTAAAGACTTTAAAAAATGTCTGTGATGAGTTTCCAGGTGAATTGACACCTGAGTATACATCTTCCATGACCTCCTATGTCAAGCAACTAAGTTTGAAGTTGCGTAGTATTAGAGAATCTGAATTAAAGTCTTTTTGGGTCGAGGAAGTTGATTTGAGAGTTCCAAGTGTTATTCTACAGTATCACAGTGCGTTGGAATCGTATTTGAAGGAAACTTTCCCAGACTTTGTTGACCCTGCCAAACCTTTGTAATATTGTCTTCGCTTAAATATATATACTTGAATACGTAACTACTTATTATGTATCTGTTAAAGTCAAAGTTTGTGTTTCGTATTTTGTGCACCATCCAAACATGTTCCGTCCAACACAAGAAGAACTTTCTGTGACAGTGTCCGTCGTGGTGGATGTCTCCATGTATGTGGTTGTTGTTTGCGATTGAAAACTCGAAGTAGGCTCTGGATTAGAATCAGACTCATCCCCTAACGTATATCTCCAATTGAAACAATCTAGACATGGCTCTGGTCTCAGACATTGAGCTGGTTCATCGTATTTCAATATGACATCATCTATCACTGTGTGGATTCTGTGATTAAGCATGTTGACAGACCAACCTTTATCTTTTACAACATCGTATATGCAAACCTTTCCTGAATGACAACTTGTTTCCATTGCATAGCCTGCTAGTGAACATGAAGACGAAGCCCCATTACAGGTACCAATATATATTGGATCTGCAGTGTGCCCAAAATGATATACCCCTTCCGTGTAATCAGGTAGACCTGGAGGCATAGGTAAATGTAATCTTTTTGTAGCCAACAACTCGCCAGGCGCTTCAAATGTGACAGTTGGCAAACCAAATGTTCTACCCAAGAAACTTGCCAAGGAACCACCTAAAGAGTGACCAGTCACCCAGATGTCTGAATTTGGATACAAACTCGAGACGTTTCTGTAAATATCCAATGTCGCTTCAAAATACCTATCTTTTCTTCTTAATTCTCTTTCTAGACACCTTTGGTTGCACGTGTATGATTTCTCATAGCAATCACACACAGTTGTCCACAAATACGAAACTCTTGCACAGCAACAGGAAAACAAAAGATTATCGTTTATTTTATCGTTTTCAACGGTTTCTGTTTCACCCCCGCCTCCAGGAATACCTGCCGAACTTGTCCCTTTCAATGCAATGACAACAAGAGACTCATCTTCGCTAGCAAAAACATGGCCTCTCACACCTGATCCATCCCAGCCGTGACCCATGTGTGATTTCCAAGGATCGGTTACATTTCTCCAGTCTCCATCGTGCGGAGTCCGCACATACGCATTAGAAGCCATCAAGGCCAACCCCAGAACAGTATCTTTGTCTGAAACATTTGGTGAGATCACTGGATCATCCAAATCCCATTCTATATTAATCATGGAACTAATCTCCGGGTTTTCAAGAGAGTAGTCCAAATACGAAATAACAAAGTCGGGGTCTCTGTTTTTCATTCTGTGTAGGTTTATCGTTTCTGCTGAAAGAGATATTTCATGATTTGGATACATCTCGATGTGTTGTTCTAATAGACGCTGCTGTTCTTCTTTAGTAAGATCGTCGTTTTGATCAAAGTTTGCATCCGTTGTAAACAACAATTGATCTTCAAAAGAATGCATCTGTATCATATCGTTGTACTCACCGACACCGTGTCTAAAAGCATGTTGTAGTTTAAACTTTAAATTTTTTCCAGCAGAGTGGGTTTCTCCAAATATTAGTTTCGAATTACTGTCGTCTTGATTCCATATTGAGAGACTGTGATCAAGGTTATATTGAAAAAAGAGATTCGGTGTCCAATATATTATACCTAGAACTAAAAGTATTGCTGCTACTGTAGCTGTAAACTTAAGCTCGAGATGTTTTTTTATACTCTCTAAGGACTTTTTCTTTTCGACACTCATCCTTAGTATGCTTTTGTAACTTATCAGTGTACTTTTATGATGTAATGAAAGTATCGCGTAGTGTTTGAATTTCTTTTTAGGGATATATATCTGTAACTAGTTTTCTGTGGATTCATTTGAATTTCCTACTTTAAAACAATATTAATCCTTTTTTGACGTTAAAGAGATTAACTTAAAATGTTTATGTATATATAATACGTAAGCTCATTATAATTACGGTGATTGTTATTACGTCAGGTCGAGAATGATTATCAATGAGATAAAAGGAAAAAAGCCATGTTTGAGAAAAAAAAAAAAAAAAATCAACACAAACAAAGAGCGTTTTTGGATCTTATATTAAGGATCAGTCACGTGGAATGGACACATGGAAGAATTTGATGCATAACGAATAAAAATTAAATTAACCTTGATCCTAAATGTACATGTAATATTAAGTATTTATATATATAATGCGTTGTAAATAATTCAATTCCAGATTAATTATTCATAACATCAAGAGCAATATTTGGAGTAACTTTTTTGAAAGATTGTCGTTATTTTTTCGTTGAAGTTGAGAAAAACATCAAGAGAAACCTATTTATAATGGAAAATTAACAAGATCAAACAATTTTTCAGGTTGAAACTCGTTGTCTAGAAATAGTCTTGACTCTATTAATTTCAAATCATTTATTACCATTCTATTGTTTCTAAACAGGGGGGTCAATTTCAAATTTTTCACATCTTTTAAATACAATTCTTTTGTCAAATTCAATATGTGGGAAATAGTAGACACAACATACAACATTGATTCGTGTAAATTTTTCCCATTTTGCAACAACTCATTGGTCAATAATGCAGTATACAGATCTCCGCATCCGGAAAACGAGCAGTCCATTAGTGTTGATTGGATATAGTACAACTGGTTATTGACACAATCAAACGATGCATTGATGATCTTGTCCGAGTCTTTATCCTGGAAAAGATTTATGCAGCTGGTCACAACTAAATTTTCCACAAAAGGATATAGTTCATGAAACTTGTGCATAGCATTTTGTAAGTTTTCCAAAGAGTCAACTGTAACCCCAGTCAATGTTTCCAACTCAAACTGATTCGGAGTACAACAATACACTTTGACACTCTTCAAAAAAGACTTGTAAACGTCAACCATGTCCTGTGTCACGTACAATTTCCCATTATCTCCCAAGACCGGATCCACTATGATTTTACAAAAACTTTTCTCCTCATCTGTAAATTGAGCTTGTTTCGAAATCAATAAATTTTTAATTTTAGTTAGACCAGTAGATGAGGGGAAGTATCCAATCAATATTCCATCGTAATCAATTTTTAAAAAATCCAACAACCCTTCAGACATGATATCAAACAAATTGTCCGGATCATATTTCATACCTTGAAAAGACCCGTACCCTGGATGGTTTGAAAATTGAACTGTGTTTAAACAGTCTACATCCCAGCCTTTATATTGCAATGGAAAAGTTGCAGCTTTGTTCCCAACGTATCCATGGACAACGTGTGATTGGATTGTAAGTAGTTTAGGCATTTGGCACTGTATAACTTCTCTTGTGTACTGTTTGTGTCTTTTATTTTTTTTTTTGATTATAACTTTTGATTTTATGTCTTCAATTGATCCACTGGTGTGAATATAAACAAAATTGAATTACAAATTATTAAAAAAAAATCATGAATGTAAAATAGCTGATAAGGGATTTAAAAAGCGGTCGTAAACTATAAAATCAAATTGCAATGAAAAATATGAAAATTACTTTTCCCCATCAGAAATAAAAAGAGTCAGACAAGAAAAATTCAAATAGTCATGTGACTTTAAGAAAAGTTTTGATACCGAACAGTTAATTTAATGCCGATGTATGTGTTACGTTGTTCGGTGTATGTCCTAGTTTATTTGCCGAGTAGGTATGGGTGTTTTAAAAGTTTTTCTGTTTTCCTGTATTTTTTTGTACGGATGTTGGCTTTGTTTGTGTGTGTATTATTGATTTGTTAATACATTAATTTTATTTTTCCATAATTCGATCTCTCTGTGCTTTTATTGTTTATGTTCATTGTTTGGTTGGGGCTCTCTTGTAGATATTTTTTTTTTTCTTCAAAAATTCTTAACAGAAAATGAAGGTTCATGAAATCAATGGTATTATTGTATTGTAGTATTCCAATTTTAAAAAATATTATATTGCTTCAATTTCAACACCTGGGTATTCAACCAGTTGCCTAATTTTCTAAAGTTTTTAATTGATACGTATTATGTAATTTAGTTCATTTAATGTAGAAACGAAAAAGGGAAAAGAAAATCACAAAGCTCCCTTAAAGAAAACTATCAAAGATATGAAATTACAATCGACTTTGTATAACGTTGGTTATCCAATATACGGAGCTAAGTTCATTAATGAAAAATACCTATTGACTGCTGGTGGTGGTGGGGAAGGTGCCAATGGTATTCCAAACAAAATTACTGTTTTGAAAGTCAATTTTGCCAAACCTGCCAAGCCAGTTAAAAAATTTAGGGAACTGTCTCTAGATGATACAGATGATTCCCCAACCTGTTTGGATTTCTGGATTCCAAATCAGTCACAAGTTGCCAATGGTAACGGGAAAAGAGAATCTGAAATTGGGTACCCACAAGAAGACGGTATCATTTTAATTGGGTGTAATGAAAACTCCAACAACGTCAAAGATGGGACTAATAGACATATTAGAAAATTTGCCTGGGAAAATGAACATCTAAGGTTTTTGGCCTCATGCGACTACAACAAGTCTTCCGATCCCTCTGTCTATACAAAATTGTTGTGTATGTCCCAAGATGGTGTTCATGCTGCAATTGCTTCGTCAGATATCCCCACCGTGATCCGTATCATCAATCCTCAAGACTTGAGTGAAACTTATGAAATTGAAACTGGCAATGATGTCAAAGATTTGGATTTTTCTCCAAATGGGAAAGTTTTAACTTATATCACTGAAAATTCCATCGATATCATTTCCATTGTTACTGGGAGTTTTATTGTTAGAAAATTGGATTTTGATAAAAACTTGAACTTGTCCAAAGTCAAGTTTTTGAATGAAGACAAAATTCTGTTAATATCTTCCTCTACTACAAAGGGTATCAATTTGTCTATTTTGAATGTGAAAAGTGGAACAATTTCTATTGTTAAATCTAAATTTTTGCAAAATTTGAAATTCAAAGGTGTTACCTCTGTTTCTGTTGATAATTTGGGTCAATTGTGTGTTCTATCTGGTAATGACAACTCTTTGGCATTGATCAAATTTGTTAAAGATCAAACAGATTTCAAAATTGTTAAGATCTTCAAGAATGTTCACACTTTTGCAATTACAAAAGTTGCATTTTCTCCTGATTCAAAATTAATAGCTTCTGTAAGTGCTGCAAACACGGTCCATTTGATACAAGTTCCTGAAAACTTGGCAACATCTTTAACTTTGACAGAAAAACTATGGAAATTGTTTGTGAAATTCGTTTTGATCGTTGTGATTGGTGTATTGTTACAAGTTGGCTACTATTATAACACACATATGTTGATTTTTGAAAAAGCAATGGATAAAATATCACAATACAGAGAGTCTTCCAACGATTCCTCATCTTATTTTACCATGTCTCAAGACATTTTGAATCCAACAGTTTTGTCAAAACCGGCAATTTCTTCCTTAGAAGTGAAATCAACTTCTTCGGCCAGCACATCTGCCAGCACCACTTCTAGTTCTTATGCCGATGAATACTATTCAAAAGAAGTGTCATCCAGCTCTGTGGATTCAGAAACAGAAGCTAATTATACTTCTGATCTAAAAGATTTGACTGAAAAATATGACATCATTTCTGAATCTCACAGCAGTGTAATCAGTGAATCTTTGTCTTCTTCTTCTTCTTCTTCTTCTTCTTCTTTCACTCTTGTGACACCGGAGGTAGCAACTACTTCCACAACTTCTGTGACTACCACTACTACTACTAATACATCTAAATCCAAACCAAAGACTACACAGAAGGTTAAAAGTAAAGCCAAACCTTCTAAACCGGCCAGCTCTTCCAAAGCTGCCACAACTTCTAAAGCTGACAAGTCTAAAACCAGAAACGCAAGAGGAACACCTTTTAGTGAAGAAAGTGCAATTACTGAAAAAACTATTGTTTCTAACGTGTCGGAAGAACCTATCTTAACCATTCAAACATCTCCTCCAACTCCAACTTCAGAAGAACTTGTTTTAACTATTCAGACTTCTCCACCTACTCCTGAACTAGAACAACCAAAAGCTGTAGTTTCTTCATCACCTATCAAAGAAACTTCTATTCCTTTGGTCTCGTTAACTTCAAGTGCTAAATTTAGTACGGTAGAAGAGAAAGATATTCAAACTAAAAAAACTGTTGAACAAAAATATACTGAAAAGTTGGAAACCACTACTCAACTTGTGGAAGCCTTGGAAACTCCAACACCAAAACCGATCGCCGATCAGCCACAAGTTTCTGTTCAAAAAGCTGATAAGAAAGGCGTCGAAACCATTATTGAGCTTGAAAAAGAAGAAGAAGAAGCAGTGGATTTAATCAGTCCTGAAACTCAACTTTCTGATTTGGAAGAAAGTTTGGAAGAAGAAAAAATTGAAGAAAGTGCTGAAATTTTTGAAGAAGCTGTGCTAAATCACGGCGAACCAATTATTGACGTTGAACAAGAAATCATCGAAGAAGAAAAGGAGCTTGAATATTTGAGCGAAAAAATTGAAAAAATTGAAAAAATTGAACCATCAGCTATTATAGATGGTTCAAACGAGACTGATGACGGTGACGATGACATTGTGTTAATTAAAGACGATGTTCGCGAACAGGACACTGAAAACATGGGAGAAGTTGAAGAGGCTGAAGCTCTCCTAGAAGTTGAAGTAGCTGAAGAAGCTGATGCTGAAGAAGCTGTTGCTGAAGAAGCTGAAGAAGTTGATGCTGAAGAAGCTGATGCTGAAGAAGCTGAAGAAGCTTATGCTGAAGAATATGAAGACGTTGAATTTGAAGAAGCCAAAGAAGACAATGGCGACGTTGAAATTGAGAAAGTCGAAAACGCTGAAGAATCTGAATATGTTGTAGACATTAAAACTGAAGAAGCTGAAATTGAAAAACCTCAAACCAAAAAAGACAATGAAGTCACTGAAGCTCCAGAAGGCGTTGAAGACATTGAAGACACTGAAATCAAAGGTATTGAAACGAAAGAAACTGAAGGCCCAGAAGACACAGTACAGACTGAATATATTCATAAACCAGAAGCAACAAGTGATATTGAAAACATTTCATACGATACTAATCACGCTGTTGAAGGTAGCATTTTGACGGAATCTGATGCTGAAATTACGGAAACTTTGTACATCCAACCGGCTGAGCAACAATCCGTTGATCCTGTCACTGAAATTATTGAAGCTCTAAATACCGGGATTGATTTGCCATCTAATGTCTACGAAATTCCAGTTGAAACACCAATCGTTCCTCATGTGGAAGGCACATTAAACGATGTCACTGAATTCGTTGATCATTCGGTGACAGATGGTGTTGCATCTTCTGAAAAAGAAAGTGAAACTGCCCACGTCCCAATTCACGATGAGTTATAAAAAAGTTTGAAACAGTGTTCAGTATACAAACTATGAACATATATACCTGTATATTTACGTTGGATTTTCTTCTGAAGATTTTACATTTTTTTTATTTGATTTTTTTGCCATAGAAATCAATTCTTTATATTCCTTGGAGTGTAGCTTAGACCAGTTTTTTCTACTGAACTTGTCAGATTTAATATCAATGTTAGAATTACTACTTGAACCAAACATCGACAGGATACTTTTGTTTGGATTTTCAGACCTATCAATATTGTTATGCTTCTCCCAATTTTGCAACTGTATTCTCAAATCTTTTTCAGATATTGGATCTAAGGAATCAATAAAATTACTATTCCACATCATCTCCCATTGATTGTATCTATTCACCATCTGTTGTTTTGTGCCTGTTGTTCCTAGTTTTTGCTCCGATAGTTTGACTTTCAAAGATGATAATGCTAAATTTGCCGTATCTAGTTTAGGAATCTTATGTTTTTTCACCGAGCTCGAAGTCAATGCAGAGTCCAAATAGGAATTTAAAAATGGTGTTTCAACTGGTGTTATGATTTCAGGTTCTTCTAAAGAGGTGTTAATATCTATTTCATCTTTTTCATCATCCTTTGAGGGCGATGATGTCAACTCAATAGCTCCGTCGCTTGTGTTATCTTTTGGGGACTTGTTAATATCTTCATTACTAACAGACAAATCTTGGTCTATCACTAATGGTTCATTGTCTTCATTATCTTCTCTTTCCAAGTCAACGACATACTGGTTGGCTTCCGGAATTTTTGGTATTCCGCTAAGACATTCGTCTACATGTGTCGATTCCAATAGCTTCACTGGAAGATACTTTTGACAAATAGGACACTGTCCCAGTTCCGGTTTTTGCTTTTGCTGGGTTTTACGACTAGCTAACATCGACATAATGGATTTTGGTTTGTTTTCCTGTTTCGATTTTTTCTTCAATGGAGCGTGTTGCATGATAGAATCGCTAGTGCGGTGTTTAAAAAGTTGAAACTTTCTTTCTGAAAACGTATCAACATGGTTAGGCTTTTCTTGGTATTGTGGAGAAACTGTAACTTCTGGGGTTTTTGTCTTCAGATTTGATATTAGACTCGATCTAATATCTTTTTTATAACATCTAATAACTTCGCTTAAAAGATATTCACTCACTAATGTCGACTCTTGGACATCTTGCAAGCATAGAGGACACTTGGTTTCTGTTCTCAAATGTTGGCGTATACATAATGAACAGAAACTATGAGAGCACGGTGTTACTACTGGTACATTTAAAAAATCTTTGCAAATATGGCACCTTAGAAGGGAATCAAAATCGGCTAAAGAAGGTATGTTTGTACGTGTGAAATCAGATGGATCAGTAACTCTCAACAACTGATTTTCCAAATCTGTTTTCTTTGATGCCATTCTCTGTGTTCAGGAATTGTCAGCCTGAATCTTTTTGCTTTTCTCTCACAGTAAGATTGTTCTTTCAAATTCTTCATGTCGAGTTGAATCATTGAATATTTTAACTGTCTCGTAAAGATCGCCAAAAAAATTGGTGCTCGAAAAAATAACACTGAAAAAAAAAAACACACACAAAACAAACGCTGACGCGTCGTGATGTTCTTTGTTGAAGGTTTTGTGCGGTGGCAAAATCTTCCGAGTTTTCATTTTGGTCAGTAGACTGACGTGAAGAGCGGGTAAACACCATTATAGTAATTTATAACGATATTTAATTATTTTTTTAATTTAATATTGAATGGAAAAAGGTCTTAGATCTTATTAATACTGAAGTAGTAGTTAATGAATCTAATAGTATCTAATA
>JAJMDI010000204.1:0-30101 GCA_030573535.1 Hanseniaspora occidentalis var. citrica
AAACCGTTTCCACCATCTACTATGTGAAGACACCAATTGTCGAGGGGGCTACCACGCTGTTCACTCCGTACAACGGCACCGACACCACCACATTCTCCACTGCTTTATTCACCACCACTGGGAACGACAGCAAAGAAACAGTGTCCACCACCTACTATGTCAACACGCCTATTATTACAGGCGCAACCACTGTTTTTACCAGTGCAAGTGTTTCTAGCAAAACGACATATTCCACTGGATATTTGATAACGACAGGTGAAGACGGTAAAGAAACTATTTCTACTACCTATTTTGTTAAAAAACCTATCTATGAAAGCACATCATACGTTAATTACAATGGTTCCGTAACCTCAACATATTTTACAGATTACTTTACAAGTGTCGATTTTGATGGGGAGACATTCACAGTGACTACATACTATGTCGAAACACCTGCCCACGACACCACAGTTTTCACTACGTACACTGGATCTAGTACTTCTACCTACTCTACAGGGTTCCTAACCACTGTTGGTCCTGACGGCGCCACTACCACGTCCACCACTTACTATGTCGAAACACCTGCCCACGACACCACAGTTTTCACTACGTACACTGGATCTAGTACTTCTACCTACTCTACAGGGTTCCTAACCACTGTTGGTCCTGACGGCGCCACCACCACATCCACAACCTACTATGTTGAAACACCAATTTCCAGTTATTCTGGTCCAGCTTATCACAATACTACTTCAGTTTCCACTATAACGAGTCTAAGTAGTCAAACTTCAACAGTAACGATCCAACCTTCAGATAGCGGTGTTTCCTCAAAAACTGGAATTTCATCTGTTATTAATCAAGATAGTAGTTCTTCTGCCATGTCAAGTTCTTCTTCAGATTATTTTACTGGAAAATCCAACAGTGGGAATGTACCACAATCTACTGACGGAATCGCAATTCAAACCACTACCGAGAGCACAGTTCAAACTACTACTAAAAATACAGACCAAACAGCCCAACCTACAAGCCAAAGTGCAGTGACCACAGCTACAGATCCCACTGTTCAAACCACACAAGAGATCCCATCAGGTACCACGCCCTTTGGGACTAGTGCAACCAGCTCAACTTTCCACATAGCTAGTATTTTGACCCAGACAATAAGTGCCACACCAGCTGTTCCATCCCAGTACATTGGACCTGCTTCAGCTGTAAAAATAAAGGGAATTTGCGGCAAACTATTATTTTCAATTATGTTAGGGTTCATATTTTTTGCATAACTGATAGAATAAAAACACATTGGCCTAAATATTTGTCTAAGTCAAATAATATGTATACAAACATATTCAATGAAAAGCCAAGGCTCTTGCTCCAAAATCCCAGTTCTTTCTAAAAGTTATTTACTTTTTATTTCTTTTTAGTTTTATTCGTTTTTAAAAGTGGATTTTTCATATAATCATTTAAATATTATGTTTTCCCAAAATTTATGCAAAAGTTTCAACAAGATTACAAAAACCTAATTTTTTGATAATCTTGGTGAGCTAACATTATACAACAATTTGTATTTTTTCTTGTTGTCTTTATCATTATTTCTCTATTTTATATCTTCTTTGAATTTTTAGGTCATCAATATAAGTGATCACTGAGTGATATCAAATCAATTTATGAATTAACAAGAACGGTTGTTCAGTCAAAAGTCTTGAAATTTTTTTTTCTTTTTGCCTTTCAAGTGCTTTATGCTATGTTATTATTACTGATGAGTTTTACAATGTCGATTTCAAAAAAAAAAAAAAAAAAAAAAAAATAACAAATTTTAAAAGGAAAAAAATAATGTCTCCGATACGGGGAGTCGAACCCCGATTTCCACGGTGAAAGCGTGATGTGATAGCCGCTACACTATATCGGATAATTGTTATGAAATTTAAAACTTGGCAAAAGATATCATCAAGAAAAACACTGTTTTTATAGTAACCCTCACAATATTAAAATATTTCTTGTAACACACAATTTGAAAAAAAAAAAAAAAAAAAAAAATTTTAATGAACAAAAATTTAAAAAAAAAAATTTCATTTTATTCAAATCGTTCATCAAATATATATTTAATGCGGGACTTATTTAGTGATAATGATCAATAGTTTTAATGCGTTACATTTACTATTAAAAAAAACTAGACAAAGAAAACAGAAATCACCAAAGAATTGATAACATGTTGGGAAAATTTATTGCTTTGCCAGCTGGTTCCAGTATGGCTACTAGAAGGTGGGCTTTGTCATTGCCTTCTTTAAAGAGATTTCAAAGCACTTCTACTTCAACAAAAGATTCTGAATCTAAAGAATCTGTTTCTGAAACAGCTCAACAAGAAACCACATATAGAACAATAAGCACAGATGAATTCAACCCATTTATGCCATCTTCAAGATTAATACCAAAATTGCCAACTTTCTACACCCAGAATCCTCCACACGAACAAAATATGAACGAGTTGAGATATATGATGAGCAAATACGGCAAGTTGCCTAAACAAGAACTGCACTTGGTGGAAAGAAAACAGTGGATAAACCGTGGTCAATATGCCTTGAACGGTGGTGGTACTAGATTGAAATCCAAAGAATACGAAGAGTTGGTCAAAGGTTTGATCAAATTAAACGAAATCCACCCACAATTCAAAAACGACGAACTATTGGAATTTTTAAACAGATTTATTAGAAAATCAAACATTCTAGAAAACCCTAAAAAATTGCCTGAATTAGACCATTTAGGGAGAGCTATTGCTACAGGGACAAGAAAATCCTCTACTGCCAAAGTGTTTTTGGTCAGGGGTACTGGTCAAATCTTGGTCAACAACCAAAGAAGTTTGAATGAGTACTTTGTTAAAATGAAAGATAGAGAAAGTGTTGTTTTCCCATTGAAAGTTGTTGACAAGCTAAGTGACTACAACTGTTACATCACCACTTCTGGTGGTGGTGTCACTGGCCAAGCGGAAGCTGCCATGCATGCTCTTGCAAAAGCTTTATTGGTTTTCAATCCATTGTGGAAAACAAGATTGTTCAAAGCCGGTTTGTTGACCAAAGATTATAGACATGTTGAAAGAAAGAAACCAGGTAAAGTCAAAGCCAGAAAAATGCCAACATGGGTCAAACGTTAGGAGAGATATTCAAAAGTATACACATTTATTTCTCTACTACCACTGTGTTTGTTTGTTTTTTCGATTGACTAAAATCAATCGGCTTAGAAATTCATACACAACGTATTTTTTTTTTGAAAAACACGAAAACAAATCACAGTTCATAGTCCTAATATCTATAGCTTGTACATATATCTACATAAAGTATTCATACTCTGTATGTAAAAAAGAAAATCAATAAAATAATTAAACACATAAAAAAAAAATTTTAATTCCAAATTCAGACTAATTCCACAGACAACTAGATATAATCAACTTCACTTGTTTAAATCTTCAAATAGTTGGGGATTATTTCTTAGAAATAACTTGAAATCCGAGACTTTTATCAGTTTCCCCTCCGAACCTGAACTGCTGCTAGTACTTTTATCCAGATGGCTTGTTCTGTGCTCCATGAAAAGTCTTAGATCGTTCCCTGTCTGTTTTAATTTTTCCTTTGTCAATTCGTTAAGTGCGTTTTTAAATGAGTCCGTGATCACGACATTCTCTTCAATGGCTATGGTATCCACTTGTTTCGCGACTTTGCACCACAATAGCTGTTCTTCGTCCATTTTTTCTATTATTGATTGTAATTTTTTGTTAGAGTGAGTGTTTGGTTTCTTATTTCTTGACAAATAACACCTTACTGAATTGAAAGCAACAACCCAAATAATTAATAATTAATTATTATACAGAGAGAATTAAACAAATCTTCCAATCTCTCATGGGGGGGGGGCTTTGACTTGTTTTGTACGTGAACATAATTCACGTGCCCAATTTTTAAAACGGGTAACTAAACATTTTTTAAATTTTGTTAACAAAACTTTTCTTTTTTTTTTTTTTGATTTTCTTTTTTTCGTTTTTTCAATTTTTTTTTTTGTTTTTATGAGTTTCTTTCCAGTGGTTGTAGTTAAACATGACAACTCTTTGTTCAACTTGCAAGGATTTTTGTTCAGAATAAATGATTTGTCACAGATTAACACATACGTAGTCTTTTTTCTTTTGAAATTAAAGAAGAAAGAAAGAAAAAACAAGATATCAACTGGTTCAGATAGACGTTGCACGTTTGCATTAGGTAATACCATCACACACATACATTTTTTTTTCTGTTGATTTTTTCTACTTTCCACAACAAACAACACATAAGCATACACATACATACATAAAATAAAAAATGGACGGCGATAACGATAGAAGCATCAGCAGATTATGGAGAACCTATAAAACTGTCAAAGAACTGGTCCGTGACAGAGGATACTTCATCAGTGACCAAGAAATAGAATTGAGTTTGGAGGATTTCAAAAACAAGTACTGTGACTCCATGGGCCACCCACAAAGAAGCATGATGTCTTTCCAATCCAACCCAACTGAAGAGGCTTTGGAAAAATTCCCAAAATTGGGCTCCGTGTGGGTCGAGTTCTGTGACGAAGCCTCTGTTGGTATTAAAACCATGAAGAACTTTGTCATCCATATCACTGAAAAACATTTTCAAACTGGTATTTTCATCTACCAAAACGGTGTCACCCCAAGTGCCATGAGATTGTTGCCAACTGCTGCTCCAGCCACCATTGAAACTTTCCACGAAGGCTCCTTGGTCGTCAACATCACCCACCACGACTTGGTTCCAAAACATATCAAATTGAGTGTTGAAGAAAAACAAGAATTGTTGAAAAGATATAGATTGAAGGAATCCCAATTGCCAAGAATACAAAGAATGGACCCTGTTGCATTATACTTAGGTTTGAAAAGAGGTGAAGTCGTCAAAATTATCAGAAACAGTGAAACTTCTGGTAGATACGCAAGTTACAGAATTTGTTTATAAGCATTATGCTGTTTGTATAATTTTATCTACTCTCTTTCTTTGAGATCCCTATCAACTTTTGTATATCTATGTAATATCATTATATCAGTATATAGTTTAAAAAACGAATAATTCTATATACAAGTATCTATTTGTGATGAAAAAAAATTAAAATAAAAAAGACTAAATAATTATCCTTCAACATCACAAACCATGATGGGATTTATTCTTTTGGTGCAATGTTACCACAAATCACAACGTCTCTGATACCAGTGAAATTATGCACATTCTTTAAGTCTACTCTTCCTGCAAATGGATGGACCGTTACGCCTTGGTCTCCTAAATACACAGGTGCAAGAGTTATAACAACAGAATCAATCAACTCTGGGTATGATGACAACAACTCGTTGATCACATAGGCACCACCCTCGACCATGACGCTTTTGATCCCAAACTCTGTTTCTAGTCTGTGGAATATGACTTGCCAGTCCAATTTTTTTTTGCCCTCAGATGTCCCAGCATCTGCAGAAACGACTAGAACACCCAATTCACCCAATTGTGATTTTTCATTCAAAAAATCCAAGTTCTTATTATAAGTATCTTCAGTAACGATAAAAATAGGAGATTGACCCAATTTATTCACAAACAAGGACCTGATCTTCGAAGAGTCAAATTTTTTTTGAAACTTGAAATACGGATCAACTATAATAGGTCTTGGTGAATACTCCAGTCCCTGTTTGCAATTTAGACCAGGATCATCGCTCATAGCAGTCCCACTCCCAATAAGAATACCTTGATGTCTTGTTCTTAAGTATTGGGTCATCTCTTTAGTCTCCGCATGTGACAAAGTTGTTCTTAAACCTCTTCCTTGGGATATTTTAGAGTCCAAACTCTGGGCATAGGTCAATGTGACATACTTTGTGTCTGGTGTTTGAGGAACATAATTCGCCAAATTCTTTTCGTATTCTAGCATATCTTCTTTAAGTGTGTGTGTGTGTGTGTGTGTGTGTGTCGTTTTAGATGTCTTGTGCCCAACTGTTCTCTTGTATTTTCATTTCCGTCAGTTTTCGCCTCTTCCTTTCTTGTTTATGGTTTTTTTTGCATGTGATTTATTTTTTCTACCAATTCTCACTGCACGTGATGTCATAGGTTTAATATCACTCAAATCAAAATCTAATTCATCTTTGCCATCAAGGATCGCTTTGACTTTAGACTCTTCAATTTTCTCCACTTCCAACTGTTTTGCAATGTAATTTTTCTTAGTTGCGTCCAATCTCGACTGTTTTCTCTGTATCCATTTTTCCTTCATTGTACTGTGCTCATTCGCATTGCCAGCCCCGCCTAGGTAATTTCCACTGTCACAATCTTTCAACGAGAGTAACTTGTGCACATACTGCTCGTTAGTAGAGTGAGAAGACGGATTCAAACCATTGTACTCCAAAACGTCTAAGCGGCTGTTTACTTCCCTAATTTTCTGTTTCAATTCTCTGTCCTGGTCGTCCCGAGCTTGTTGTTTGTTGGTTTCTTTTGACTCGACCTTTAAAAATTTTGGTCTGTGTAACTTCAATAGAAAATTACTTTCTTCATCACTACTACTGCTACTACTACCATCGCTGCTGTTTCCATCACTGTGTGTCAAATTCATCTTACCACCCTTATGTGTTTATACCTCTAGTTTTATTGTTTGTTTCTTAGTGGGTAACTCTTTTGCTCTATGTTTTCAATATATCTTAACGTATGACTCTTGGGCTACAGCTTCTTTCTATGTTTAATTAAGTAAACTCATTATTGGTCTAAGGAACATCAACCCATTAGAGCTTCAAACAGATCCATTGAAACATTGAAGCTAAAGATGAAATAATCCCAGAATGTTCAACCCCCGGGTAACATATTTTTATGTTTAGGTTTTTTTTGAGTTGTGTGGTGATTCTTTTTTTATTTTTCAGTTCCTTCCTTTATCTTCTTTATCTTAAATTCTAAATTTCAACAATTTATGTGTTACCTTCAGGTGGAAAGTGAGAGATATACATTCTATTTAATAATCACCTTTTAAAAAGTTCAAAAACACCAACTACAAATCAAATAAAAGAAATATAAACATATGTTGAACAACAGTGGACTATTTTTATTGTGCCTTGCTGTTTTTTCCAAAGTTTTCGTGCACAATGTTTCAGGGAAGGCATCTGACCAGGGAGTCAGCAATAAAAAGGGTGTTTATTCTTTGGAGCTGCTTAGTGACTTCTACTCTTATGTAAACAATCATGACAAAACATACACTTTTGTAAAATACTACACTAATTGGTGCCATCATTGCAAAAAGCTAAAGCCTGTCTTTGAGAGTCTTTCCGAGAACTATGTTCCATTTTCCGATTACTATGCTGCATTGGGCAGTGACACCGAGTCTTTACGTTTTCCTGAACTTTTTGGCATTCCTTTGTTGGACGTTTCTTCAACAAGCCCACCAAATGTGTCTTTCATGGCAATCGAGTGTGAAATGTGGGGGTCGTACCACATGTGCTCTAGACTTCCAGGGTACCCTGTCTTGGAGTTGATTACGCCGTTGGACCCGGTAACGGAGAAGTTGCTTTTGGAGGACCAGGCTTTGCAAGAGCAGGTGGCGCATGAATATTATCAGTCCCTTGGGATGTGGAAAAGAAAGTTGCACGACTTGAAACACTACTGGCTGGATGATGCACGCAACAAGAAGGACTTGGATGATTTGGAATACATTATGCGTAAGCACGAGTTTGACGGGAGACGTAACTTTGGTGCGATCCAGGCTTGGTTGGACAAGACGATTTTGGAAGACATAGTCAAGAACGTAGAGGCCAAGGTCTTGGCTGGTGACTGTTCAGCCACCGGTAACCACGACGCAGCATGCGAGGCTGGTTTGGACTGGTTTTCCAAATTGAAAGACTCACAAAAAGCCTTGCTTGCAGAGAAAGATCAGTTGACTGCTGTTTTGAATCAGACAGGGGAGGAATCTACGGAGACAACAACCATTGACGAAAACACTTTGAGAACACTAAAGTTCAAGTTGTCCCTGATCGAAGATTATCTACACACCCAGGATACCCTACCTGTGCAAGACGAGTTGTAATGTACGCGCTTAGAGGGTCGCACAAATCTTTGCACTGTTTTGAATAGAAACACACATACATACAAATAACAAAATAACATCATTATGCTCTTGTTAAAATTACTACATGTATATATATACCACTTGCGGAATCTACCACTTGTATTTCTTGACACAACGGATTTTCTCTGGCTCGTGTAGTTGCAAGTCCCTGTGTTCGATGGTAGGGATGATCAAGTTCTTGACAATTAGGGGAACGTCTACCGGAGAGATTCTAGCAAACCACAAGAATAATTTCTCCAGCTTGCCAGCCTCATCCTGTCTGTCTCTTTGTTGCAAGTAGATTTGGCAGTTGGCCACAAACTTGTGGCCTCCGATATGGTTGATGAAGGCGATTAGGACCTTGTTTTTGTTCAGCGGGTCCTGCTCGTTGGCTACATAAACATGTCCCTCATGGTCTTCTTCCTCGTCGTCACTGTCATTGTCACTCTCGTCAGAGCTCTTGCTGTTGTACTTGGTCAACTCACTTTCAAAGATCTTCTTCAAGATAGGAGCAGTTTTCCCACATCTCTTGTCTCTTGTAGTATGGGAACATAACAAGACCACACTGTTTTTATTACATTCATGGATATCCGGGTGTATTTTTTGCAAATCCGCAATCAAGTTTTCTTTATCAGGGTGATGTTGTTCTCCACTTTCAGAGTATTTTTTCAACACAGGAACCATATCACTAAACTTGGCCTCAATCTCATCGTGCTTGATCCCCTTGACCCACAAGAAGTAAGGCAGCAACAACAAGTCCGACTTGCGCAACTTCATGTACTCGAAATCCAGAATATCACGGATAGGCAACGAGGAGCAGTTCCCGGATATCTTGAAGTCTCCGCCCCCAGTGTAGTCTCTGATGAAGTTGCTCACCTGATACGGAACGGTGTTTTCCTCGTACGAGTCGGTCATGGCGTCGTGTTTCCAGTCAGAAACGCTTGTTGGAATGATGATCTGCAAGTTGCTTGCCTTGGACGACCCGTACAACTTGCTCTCGCTGTCCTTCTTCATGGTGTCCCATACTTTCTGCTCTTCCGCATACAATTCGCCGTCACCCAAGCATTCGTGCTTGGTCTCTTCGCCACAGATATCGACACAGTCGGAAATCTCCGCAATCTCAGCGGAAGACAATACATCACCAGCAGCAAACTTGCTAATAACTCTATTGAAAAAGCTCATCTCTACTTGTTGTCTTGGGCTATGCTTTTATAGAGAGTTATTCTTTATATTTTTTTTGACACAGAAAACTAGAGAATGAACTTTAAGACAAGCTTAAAATATACAACATCTGTATATCGACACCCTGAAATCGAGATCGAGATCGAGATCTCATAATTTATATAGTTTCCACATACAACCTTGTGAACCTTTAGGAACTGGGCTAAAACGGGAATACCCATTATAAAAAAACGCAGAGCTGAAAAAAAAAAGTGAAAAAAAACAAAAAAACAGCCAAACTCACGGCGATAGGGGGTTCTACCGTTCTATAATGATTTTTTTACATAGTTAACAAAGAAATTATAAACGGAATTTATAAAATAGAGAGATGCACCCATATTATATAAAATAGAGAGATGCACCCATATTATCAAAGAAGTGAATAATTCGATAGGAAGTGAAATATAATGAAGATATATAGAAACACTAGGCATACAAATTACCATCCATTCCCTCTTCTCCCCCTTCTGTACTGTTTGTTTTGGTAATTACCTCCTCTATACGGTCTGTATTTGCTGTATTTGTTGTTGTAATTTTTTCTATTTGGATATCTGCCAAAGCTTCTCGAGAAATTCCAAACACGATTTATATTTCTCGGAGGGTTATATTTCTGCGATTTATACGATGTGTTACATTGATCAGAATTGTCATCTGTATAGTCCGAGCCAGTAGAGTCGTGGTGAGAGTCACTATATTGGAGAGATGGGTAAAAATTGGAATCGAAAGTTGTGCTTCTGGAACACTTCATAAATATCTTGCAGTAGGCAATGACCATTTCCTGACTGTCTGGGGTTTCCAATTGTTCAAGTTCTTGTTCTAGAAAACGCGATTTGATTCTGTAAGCTTCATCACTGTCTTGTAACAAAAAGTTACGGCTAGATATGAAAGTCTGATAAACTGTCGGATGGGATTGCGTGACAACTTTCACCAAGTAGTACAAACCTCTCAAAACGTGTGGTTCCAACATAAAATCCCTAAGAGTTTTCCCATTAACTGAACTGCGGACATCCCACATGTTTTCAATAATATTTCCAAACTCAAAACTCAACTGGCTCCGATCACAAGAAAAAACTCCACTTTGACAATCTTTTGGAAGAATTTTCGCCAGCACAGCCCTGAAAACACCAATCTCAGTCGAAATGACTTTATTGGTGTAGTCCAAATGCTCGCACTCAGTGTGGTACATGTATATGTGCAGCCCGTACTCAGCCAGCATGAAATGTAACATTTCCAAACGGTGTGCCTGAGTTTTCAAATTGTCAGAATGGGTCATCTTGGCAAGATGCACCACACTGAACAACTCTTGGAACTTCTTCTTGAATTCCACAGGAGAAAAATGAATCATCTCACCTGGAGGAGGCAAATTCTTGTTTGAAACGTTCTCGTACAGCCATTGGTGTCTTCCGTGTGAGTCTATGTAGGATGTTTCCAACTTGTCCAATTTTTCTTGACAAACTGTCGTCAAAGCAGTCAATGGTGGTGATGACTCTGTGTTTGTACAGAGTTCGTTCTCAAAGTTACTATCAGACATATTTCCCTCAATGACCTGGTATTGCTATTAGAAACTCTCCATCTCTCTTGTTCTTTAATCACTTATACAAAAAAAGAGAGAAATGTCTGTATTATCAATTTGGATCCTGTTGCTAACTCGTGAGTGATTGAGTAACTGGAGAAAGGAAAGCTATATGAACAAATCTTTTTCACAGTACAAAAGTTTTATAACACGCAAGCATCACGTGACACACATAACATTTTTAAAAAAAACCAAAAAATTAATATCTCCAGGGGGCGAGTCGAACGCCCGATCTCAAGATTACTCATTTCCTTAAATACCTTAGTACTTAGAGAATATTTTACAGTCTTGCGCCTTAAACCAACTTGGCTACCTAGAGGATATAGATGTTTTGTAGTAATGTTGGTTCTAGTCTTTTCTTGAGTTCTGCGTAAATATCTAAAGCTTAGACAATTACCTAGTAATTCTGCGTGAGGGATGTGCTTCTTCTTCTAATATCAAATACTCTAATATTTGTCTTATAGATATCAACTATATACCTATATCTTCAATCCAGTATCGCCTGGTTATACATACTCTATACACGTAAGGTATATATATCATAATAACAACATATGTGCATATTAACTCCATAGTTAATATCACTATACTAAACTTCAACTATTCTCAATTCACAGAATAAACCATACGTTTATATACAAATAGTTTTCGTTGTCGTTTAGAGTTGATCACTCTCTAAACAACAAACCAACCAATGTAATACATAACAATAATTGCATCAATTAGCGCAGAGTATAACTTAACTCAATGGCAGTGGAAGCGGCTTGTATTCTCGTTTAGCATTCTTGTTGTTTCTATTAAACATGTGTAACTCGTTCACATATTTATCATACCATTTTATAATCAATAATCAAAAGTGGTCTTATGAATAAACAGACAGCAGCTTTTATTCATATCTTGTATCTTGCTGTACAAGTATACCTCGTATAGATCAAAGTTCCACTAAATGGATACCATGCATCTTCTTCTTAGCGTCTTACTAAATAAGCTCACTTCTTACCCTGCTGAGGTTCCCATATCTAGAAACACCTCATTACATGTTTGTGTACTTTTCAAGAGGCTACCGACTAAATAATGTATCTCCTACTACTACGTACTACTAATACTACGTACTACTAATACTACGTACTACTAATACTACGTACTACTACTGTGTGTTTCAACTCTTTCTCTTTCTTTTTTCTCTTTAGAATTGTAATTATAATCAATTTATCTATACAGTTGATACCATACAGTAACAAGTAGGTATTGTTAAAACCGATATAATTTTCAATTTATAGTCAGAGAGAGAGAGAGAGTGAGAGAGAACCCTTTTCTGTCACTATAAAGTTACCCTCCACTATAAAGTTACCCTCCACTCTTTTTTCTTCTTCTTCTTCTTCTTCTTCTTCTTCTTCTTCCCCCTTTTTTTTGTTCGTTTAAAATGATATTTTAAAGTTTTTTCTGTTTTTTCTTTTTTTTTCTTTGGTTTCATTCTTTAAACTGAGAGAGAGAGAAAGAGAGAGTTGTGTGTAATGTTTTTATTATAATTGTTGATAATTAATGTTCTTTGTTATTAAGTCCAATGTGTTTTTTGATAATTACAATTCAATATTTAGTAGTTGTACAAGTAGTTGTACAAGTAATTGTAAAAGTAATCCTAATTAGAATTCTTAAAACAAGAACACTTTGAACACACCAAACACCAACCATGCCAGGTAACCAACCTATTCCTAACAGAAATCAAAAAGATTTCAAAATTGCAAACGCTCCTACTCCACATAACACTCCTTCCAATGTTTCCAGTAGTTATTTGAAACAAAACACTTCTCCAAAAGTTGATGTTGAAAAGTACGCTGCTGGTAAAAATGCCATCAAGGAAGAAGAACCTGCGTCTGAGGACAGCCAAGATGACGATGATGAAGAAGACAACGAAGAAGACGCCGCTGCCGCCGCTGTTGGGTTGTTGAAAAACGAAGCATTGTTACAAAACATCCAGGCCAAATTGGGTGATTTGGTTGGCCAGGACAGTGGGTACGTCAACTCTTTGACTCCTGCTATCAAAAACAGAATATACGCATTGAAAGCCTTGCAACACGAGTTGATGGAAGAGGAAAAGAAGTTCCAGATTGAAATGTACAAGTTGGAAGCCAGATTTGCTGAACAGAACTACAAGCCTATCTTGGAAAGAAGAGCCAACATCATTGCCGGGTTGTTGGAGCCTACCAAGGAGGAGATTGCTGAGGGGAAAGCTATTGAGCAGTCCTTGGCTGGTGAAGACGAAGATGACGAAGAAGAGGAGGAGGAAGAAGAAGAAGAAGACGAGGAAGAAGACGAGGAAGAAGCAGGTGTTCCTGCCTTTTGGTTGACAGCCTTTGACAACCTTCCAACAGTTTCTCAAACCATTACTGATAGAGATGCTGTTGTTTTAGAATACTTGCAAGATATTGAGTTGAAATACTTGACTGCCAAAGACGACACAGAAAAAGAAACTCCTCTAGGATTTGAATTGGTGTTCAAGTTTGAGTCTGATATCAACCCATACTTCACCAACAACACTTTGACCAAGAAATACTACTACCAGGCTGATTTGGGCTACTCTGGTGATTTTGTTTACGACCACGCAGAAGGTTGTGAAATTGACTGGATCTCCAACGACGTCAACGTCACTGTTGAAGTGGAAACCAAAAAACAAAGAAACAAAAACACCAAGAAGATCAGAGAAATCAAAAAAATCACTCCTGTTGAATCCTTCTTCAATTTCTTTGATCCTCCAAAGATTCCTCAATTCAACGAAGACAACGAAGACAACGAAGACAACGAAGAAGAAGATTTCGAAGAGCAAGACGAAGA
Source organism: Hanseniaspora occidentalis var. citrica (assembly GCA_030573535.1). Lineage (NCBI taxonomy): Eukaryota > Fungi > Ascomycota > Saccharomycetes > Saccharomycodales > Saccharomycodaceae > Hanseniaspora > Hanseniaspora occidentalis. Next base: position 13,685 of record JAJMDI010000204.1, read on the forward strand.
GTTGGAAGGAAGATTGGCTCTAGACTATGCTCTGGGTGAAGAGTTCAAAGACAAGTTGATCCCAAGAGCTATTGACTGGTTCACCGGTGTTGCATTGGACTTTGAAATGGACGGCATGGACGGCCATGAAGAAGGCGATGAGTTTGATGACGAAGAAGAATACTTTGACGACGAAGAAGGTGACGACGACGAAGACGATGAAGAAGAAGAGGAAGACGAATTCGCCAACGTGAAGAAAGAACAGCCTCCTGAATGTAAACAGTCTTGAGTGGGAAATTTAAATTTGGATCACGCATCTCGGAGACTTTTAGAAACTTTTGAATATATATGTATATCTATGTAAGTGACAAAACAAGTGTAAAAGTTTTTGTTCATTAACTTGGGTAAAGTGTTTGATAACCACTATATATCTTCCTTCCAGTAGTGGGACTGTCTCTGTTGCATCACGTGACAATTATATACTGAAAAAAAAGCATCTTTGATTCGGTTTGTTGATCTCCCCATTGTTTACCCCACGTCCCTTCCCCTTACTTGCACATACGCTATAGACGCTCTAGGTACATTTAGATCTAAACAGCACAGAGAGCAAGAAACAGAAAAGAACACCAAAGACATAAGACGTTGGAATGTCCAGACCATTGTTGAAAAAGAAAACTAGTGCCCTGAAGCCGTACTACAGTGTCACGAGGGAGAACTCCGCTGGAGTAGCACCGATGGCAAACACGGGCATTGTCCCTGGACCCACACTCCACAGCTCAAACAACGCCATGAGTAGTAATACCAGAGACACACACAGAGCAGTTGCGACAAGCCCGTCCCACAGAGGATCAGGAACCCAAAACGGTCTGGGGAAACTCTTCAGGAAGAGCATGTTCCCCGTGCTGGTCTGGGGCCCGCAGTACACAGCTCGCAAGCTCGTGCAGGACATCATCAGCGGGATCACCCTGGCGTCGTTCCAGATCCCGCTGTCGATATCGCTGTCGACCCTCGCGGGGCTCCCACCACAGAGCGGGCTATTTTCCTTGATCATCCCGCCTATGGTGTATGTGGTCTTCGGGACGGTCCCGTCGCTGGTCATTGGCACACAGGCGGTGGCATCCATGATAGTGGGCCACCACATTGAGGCCATGACTGAGCAACTTGCTGCACAGGGCCAGGTGATGGTCCAGGGCGCAGAACTACGCTTGAACATACACATTGTCTCAATCATCACGTTCACGTGTGGGGCTCTGCTATTGGGGGTTGGGCTGGGGAAATACGGGTTTATCGACAACGCTCTTTCCAAGTCGTTCCAGCGTGGTTTTATCTCGTCACTGGCTTTCACGATGTTCATCAGTAGTTTGATGACTGAGTTGGGACTGAACGCAGCATACAGGAACAGACCCGTGGGCATAGAGAAAAACGGGACAAGTTGGAACAAACTGACCTTCATTTGGGAGAACTTAGCTGGTGGAACAATTAACAACTCGGCTATGTGGATCTCCATAGCAACTGTTGCGTTTCTGCTGAGTTGTCATTTGATGAAAAAAATTTACGCCAAGAGGTATCCTAAAGTTGTGTTCTTTCCTGAAATCTTACTGGTTGTTGTTGTTTCTACATGGCTTTCCAAGATTTTCCAGTGGGACGTGAAAAGGGTTGGTGACTTGTTGACCAAGTCAAGCGTGGAGATCCATTGGCCACTCACAAGTTTCCAGACTTTCAGAGACAGTTTTGACACAGCGGTGTTGATCACCACCATCGGGATCTTCGAAACGGCAACGGCATATAAAACAATCACAGAACAGTCCCCCGTGGATGTCTCTTCCAATAAAGAGTTGTTTGCTGTTGGGCTGAGTAATTTTTTCTGCTCACTTGTAGGGTCGTTGCCATCTTTTGGAGGGTACGGAAGAACAAAATTAAACATTCTGACAGGGGTGGCCACTCCCTTTTCCGGGCTTGTGGTTTCTTTGTTGTCGTTTTTGATCATGTGTTACTGTTTGCAATGGTTTTACTACCTACCACAATGCTCATTGGCTTCTATCATCACTATGATCTCTTTGACACTACTGGAAGAGTTACCGAAAGATTTGTATTTCTATTGGAGAGTCAAGGGGTATAGAGAGATTGTTGTTGTTTTCACGGTTATCACTTTCACTCTAGTGTGGTCTCCACAAATGGGTATAACTGTTGGTCTTGGTATAACGATGGTTGTTTTACTGCAACAGACAACCAAATCCAACATCACTATTTTGGGGAAAGACCCCAACACAAACCAGTTCAAACCAATTGTTAAATTGTCTTCTACCACAGACGGGAGCACCGACATTTGTACTACTAATCCTGGAGATCTCGAAAGAGATTTGCAACCCACATCTTTACAAAGAAGTTACAGCACGTCTAGTGTGGCCACTCTGGGTGAAAGAATTGAGTTTGAAAAAATCATGATTGTAGAAGTCCCCTCTTTACTGAATTTTGCCAATATCACAGACTTCAAGAAAAGACTGATCAAATTGGAAAAATACGGTCCTTCTTCTTCATCGAAAAACCCAGCAGAAAGATACAACACTGTTTTCAACCCACAATCGGATAATTCTACAGCCAATAAATCGTCTTCTTCCCCATTGTTGTTGCCTGTGGCCAAGCCTTCATACGAACCGTTGAAATATCTGATCATTGATTTTGAAAACATTCACACAATTGATATTTCAGCAATCCAGTCACTATTGGTGATTGTCCAGTCCTACACAAAAAGAGATATTTTTGTATTTTTCACCAATGCTCCTAAACTTTTGTCATTACGTGGTCAGTTTCAAGAGAGTGGCATTTTCACAACCCAGAAAATCTTGATTAAAAACTGGCTCGCCGACAAAAATGACCTTCCTGCAGAGTTAATCTCAATGGTGGAAACAGATTTTTTTGACTCAATTGAAGAAGTGGTGAACTGTATTGATTACATGGAATATGTAACTGCCAACAACGATATATAGCGTGTGCCCTTCCTTGTTAACCTTTATACTACTGTTCGATAATATGCCCGTGGTCATGTGACAGCACGTGCATCTTTTTAAAATTATTAAGCAAGAAAAAACTGTTTAAAAAAACACCTCTCCCCTTCCTTAATAAGAGTTAACGGTTTTCGTGTGATGATAAAATATAAGAACAGTTGTGAGGTGTAAGTTAAAATTGAGAGATTGTACTTACCTAAAAGTTATTAACTATATGACACGTTGTCCTGTATAAGTATATGTGTAAAAGTCTAGTAGGTAAGAAGAAAAGCAATAAAATAAATCACAAGCCGTAACATGGATCAATCCTCTAGAAGTGACCTACGGAAGGATGCTAAAAACTTGAACGACAGGAAAAGGAAAATATCCAACTGGGTAAGAAAGATTATTCAACCACAGAACAACACACACCAACCCGTGTACACTGCGCATAAGCCGGCATCTAGTGGAACTAGGCCCCACAGCAACACCAACAACACGAACACGTACACCAACAACACTCTGAGGAAACCCACTCGCTATGCTAACACTACAAGCAAAGAGAGCGTGCCCAAGATCAAGAGCTCGCCCGTTCCACCAACAATCACATACGAACAACATTTGGACCACCCTTCGTCACCATACGACAGAACAGACGTCCAGTCGAACAGCACTCTGTCGAGCCACGACGACGACTCTACCGCTGACTCGGTGGACGACAACGTGAGCAACACGGGCATCATTTCCTTAAAGACAAGAAAGAGCGACTTCAGCGCGTACAGCACAGCAGCAGCAGCAACGATTCAGACTCAGACTCAGACCCAGCCGCCAGCAGTGTCCTCCTCAGTGACACTGGCCTTGCCCAATCACACAACAACAACAACATCATCATCATCAACTACAGGCAACGACAACGCCTCGATAAAATCAAGCACCAACGCAACAATCACCTCGGCGAGCGAGACGATCAACTCCAGCATCATCGGGATCCCGCCCGCCAGCATCGTCGACCGCAACCGCACCACGACGGGGAACCCGACAACGATGTCGATGGCGTCGCAGAGCATGCTCAACTACCAGCCTTTAAGCACGGGTGCCGCGTCTGTCTTTAGCGGGAACGTCTCCCACCAGGGGAGTGCCAGTGTCAACCCAGGCCCACACACTGCCAGCACCCTCAGCACGGGCTACTCGCCAGCAGTGAACAAAGCCTCCTACACCCAGAAGAGCAGTGCCTCGTACACCAGCGACAAAGATACACTGCCCTCGTTTCTCTCGAACAGTTCTTAGCCTCTTAGTCACAATGGTCCCAATGGTCGGTCGACATTTTATTCTTCTTATATTGATACCACGTGGGTGAAAATTTAAACATTAAAAAAGTTTCTTTTATCGCCGTAGAAAGAAGAAAGTCACATGGCTTTCATGTCTTTGTCCAGAGAAAGCCGTGTAGAAACAGAATTTTATTGTGAGTATTGTTCTTAGACAGAGAGTGAAAAAGAACAAAGTGGAAAATTCGAGTGATACAAGAAGAACAAGTGAGTGTTTCTATATTTCCGATGATTTTAATCATAGTTGAATTGTTGTTAATTTTATGTAATATTCTTTTTTTATATAAAGTAAGATGATCTTTAAGATATTTCGAGGATTTATTTATCTTGTTGAACAAAAATTCATTGTAGAATTCGAGTATTAAGCCCATATGAAAAAAAAAAAAAACAGTCAAAAAAAAATAAAGAAAAAGAGAGCCAGGCGGTAAAACAACACATTGATTGTTTTATAGAAAGTTGTATTAATAAACAATTAAATTATAATCATAATAGTCATAATAAAATAAAACATACATGACAGCCAAAACCAATATTAACATGAACACGAAGGAAGAAAAACAAGGTACTACCAATAGCAAGTCCACAACTCAAGAGAGTACGAATGTGACAAACAGTTTCAGTCAGGTCGAGGTGGATCTTACCAAACCCTTGGACAAGGACGCTCCACCGACTATCTGCAGTTCTCCGTTGAAACCGGAACTTGCGACTGCTGCGTTCACGTTGGCTGGTGATTTTTTGAGACAGGACGAGTCCCTGGCTAACAAATATGTTTTCTGGCACCCGCTGTGCGGGTTTGTCGTGCTTGTTGTGATGGGTGTGTATTGCCAAAGAACGTTTGTGTCTCCCTCTGCGAGTGTAGTGCAGGACCTGATGCGCTGGACGGACCTTGCAAGTGTGTTGCAGTTTGCGACAAGGGCGTACCACTTGAACCGGAAGGAGTTTCTGAGCTCGCTGATCGTCTTCTGCATCGCGCTGACCGTGACTGTCCAGTTCTTCACGAGGTTCGTCAAGATGTACTTCATCGACTCTATTGCCGCGATCGAAAACACAAAGGGCGAGGACGTCTTCCAGGTGAACTTGGAGAAGTTGGCCAATCTGGACAAAACCACCGTGGCTGACCAGACCAGCTTGAACAACTGCAACCTTGTGCTATACAGAAACTCTCCTATTGCCATGGTTGCAATCGACACCACGGCACTAAACGGGGAACAGGGTTCCGGCAAGCCTGTGGTTGAGATCAAGAGCATTGGGTGCAGAAAAGTGTACTTGAGCAGCGGGATCTTGGAGGACTTGTTGGAGTGGAGCAAGTTGAGAACAAGAGATTTGTTAAAGAGTTCCGGTAGCAAGGCAGACTCAGCAACGCTTATTGTCCGTGTGCACTCGTCCAATATCCCGTTGAAGAAGTCTTTGAAGAAGTGCAAGTTCCTGTTGACTGAAAACAAGCGTATTGGGAACCAGTTCATTTTGAGCGGCTTGCTAGGTTTAAAAAAACAAAAATGGTCCTACGAGGTTGCTCTTTGAGAGACACTCCCCGGTTAGGTGTATTGTTTAAAAAGTATTGTTTGTTTTATTTATCTATATACGTTTCTCTCTCTTATATTTTCTGGTAATTATTTGACAAAAGTTCTTTTCATCATAACAAACTATTTGAAGTTGATCTTGTTGGTTTGAATTTTTTCTTTTGAACCCTCAAGTACAAAGAAAGTATGTACAAGGCAACAAACAGAATCAACAGGATCCATGTCAGCAGTAGCAGTTTCCCGACGAGAGATCTCTTCTTGTTGCTGATCTTTTGGCTCCCTTGGTTGTTGTTGGTCTTTGCACTGGTCAGCCTGTCGTTGGTGATGATGTTCTGGTTGTCACTGTTGCTCATGGCTTTCTTCTTCAAGTATCCGTCTCTTTCGAACTCGTAGATTTCTCTAGGCAAAAGACCCGACTTTCTGTACAAAGACTTGATGTCGAACCAGCCGTCGATCTTGATGATGTCGTACTCTCTTCTGTACATCTCCATGACGTTTTCGATCTTGACGTCTGCGTTCTGCTCACTAGGATCGTTCCACAAGTAGTTGAAACAGTCAACTTTCATCACTTGGAACGTTGCTGTTTGGTCCCCGTTCAACGCAGAGATCCCGAAATGGACCTGGTTCGCAGACAAGTTCGGGAATCTATCGCCAAACTTCTCGAAACGCAACACTTCCAGCCAACTTAGACCAAACCCAGTGTAATCGATGTCCACTTTGAACAAGACATTGGAGATCTTGATGATCCTCAACTTGATCTCCTTGGGCAAAGACGCATCGTCTCTTTCGGAATACAACAGATTGGAAGACAACTTGACAATGTCGTGTGCGTTGGAAACCCCGTCGTCGTGGAAATTGTACTCTTTCGAAGTAGTGGTACTTAACAAACTCAAGTGTGGAGTCTTCAAGTTGTTCCACTTCTGCATTCCGTCTGTGTTTTCGATTTGTCCATTGGTAAAGTAATCCAAAACAAGGGACTCTGCAGGTAAATTTTTAGGAACCCCCATCAAATCGCGGTTTCTTGGATCGATCAGGTCGTTTTGCAACTTGAACTGTTTTTGCGAGTACGAGGACCCATCCACATTGACGAAATCAGTCATCTTGGTGAAAAAAAAATTGATCCCGTCCCCCGGGGTCTTGGAATCTTTGATCTTGTGGTTACCTGGCTCCAAGATAAAAGAGATCTGCATCTCGAAATCACTAGGAAGTTTCTCTTTACTCAACAACACACTGTGCTTCCCAACCCCACCCTTGTTGATCATCTTGATGCACTCCTTGTTCTTGACAATTGGATGCCCTCCAACATGGTAGTTTTGGTACGCTGTGTCCAGAAAGGGAACCGAGAGTCTGAACTTGTCGTTTTTGAACTTGGACACCTGGTTGCTACTTTGCAAATAACGCTCACTCAGAGGGATCTCATCAATAGACTTGGATCTGAACTGGAAGTTCTGAGCATCATGACTACTACTACTACTACTACCACTACCCAAGATGAAGTTTTTCAAAGGTTTCAAAATCAACACATATAACGTCAAGGCATAGCAAAAAAGAGTGATGGCCTTTCTCATGTTCGACGCACTCTTGAACTTGGCCGGGTGTAACTCCTTTACTTCACTCACGATCCTCTTGGAAGACTTTCTGATCCCTGACCCAATTCTCCCGTGGTGCGAACTCGACGAGTTCACTCTGTACTTCGTGTTGAACTTCTCGATCTCCCGTTCCAGGTACTTGTCGTTCTTCCTCTCCTTGTGCTGGCTCATAATCCTGGACCCGAAATCACTGATACTGGACTTTTTCGACAATCCACCAAGCCCTCTCGCCTGACTACTACTATTTGTACTAGTATTATTACTGGTAGGACTGCCATTTTCCGTGTAACTGCCATCGTTACTAAAGAGTCTCCTGTTGTTGTTGTTTCCCTCAGCAGAGTCCTCGTCTACCCCACTCTTGAACTTCTGAGAAGTATGTTGTCTTGGTTTCTTGTAATTCAAGTCGGCAAAACTTGTCTTTCTACTCATCATCCCGTGGTTGTTGTTGTTGTTGGCTTCTCTCAAATCATTAATACTCGACTTTGTTGAAAGTGGAGACACAATGGGCAAACCATCGTTCAACCCAACACTGGATTTTCGAGAAAACATCTGGTCTTTGGTTGTTTTGCTTCTTTTTATTGTCGATATAAAATGTATTATACATAATCAATACTACTTGTAGTAAAAAAACAAGAGATATTTATAAATTAACAGATTATATACAGATCAAATATCTGTATAATTAAAACTATTCGTTAATAATATGTATTTAAATATCTAATTTAACAAATCGAATAATCAACGAAATATAAAATATGAACTATGAAACCGAAAACAACAACAACAACAACAACAACAACAATAACAACAATAACAATAACAACAGCTGATCCAATGAACAGTTTCCTGAACAGTTAGTTCACTAAAGAAATCACTGAAGAAATCACTGAAGAAAAAAAAAAAAAATTTTAAATTTCTTCAACAAAGAAAACAGACGCGTCACTTAAAAAAAAAAAAAGCTGTATAATTTTTCTTAAATAAGAACGAATGTGAGGGTAATTCACAATGCAAGAAAATTTTAAAAAAAAGAAATGACGACAACTGCAGGATTCGAACCTGCGCGGGCAGAGCCCAAAAGATTTCTAATCTTACGCCTTAACCACTCGGCCAAATTGCCATGATTCTTGTTTTGTTCAAAAAGTGGTGTGACCCCATTCCGTGCAACCTAAAGACATCCTAAGGACACTCTGGAGACATCCAAAGTACGTTTGTTGTGTGTGTGTTTTGATTCAGAAGTAGTAAACAAATGTTAAGTAGTAGGTACTCTGTGGTCTCCTATCTCTCCGCTCTCCTATCTCTCTGTTTATACCTATACTCAGCACATGTCCGTGCACCAATACTAATAATACTAATAATACTAATAATACTAATAATAAGGACTACTTATAAGAGAATATATTAAGAGATATTAAGAGAAGGAAAAGTTAAGAGAAAAAAACCAGCTCCGAGATGTTCCTACACATAGGGGGTTGATTAATCAACAGATAAGGATTATATAAGGGATAAGGGTTGTTCGGTCCAATTGTAAGTATAATTGACAGTAGAAAGTGTGCCTTTGTTGTCCTATCCATGTGTCAACATGTTAACATGTCAAAAATATCAACAAATCAAAGTGTACAAATATAATACATACTTTCTCTCTCTCTTTCTTCGAGTATCGCAATTGCTGTATTCTTTCTTTTACTGTTAGAGATGGGAAAAATATGAAAGACGGCTCAATGGAATACTGTGTATAAACTACCTAGTACTATGACGGACTGCGTTGTTTTCTGTGTGATGCTCTTGGCGGTTTTTTTTTTTCTTTTTTATTTTTTTTTTTGTTACGCAATAAAAGGAAAAAGGAATAGACAATATTTACTGTGTATTTAGTATATATTGGATACTCGGAGCTGTTTGTATGTTGATAACAAGAAGAAGGAAGAGAGGGCATCTTTGATCTACAATTGGACACATTGTTGATATACTGAATGTTATATCCATTGACCCACTGCATACAGTAGATATACTAGGTAGCCATGTTTTAATTAATTCGGAAACGTGTGTACCTAAATTAGACACTCTGAGATAAGGAGAGTATGAGAGATGGGAGAGATGAAAGAGATGAGAGAGATGAGAGAAAGGAATAAACCGTATATAAAGGTCAGGGTTTACTTGTGTTGTTGTTGTCGACTTGTCAGATGGATATAGTTGAAAGCAGAATGCAAATACCACCAACAGCAAAAGAAAACAACAAACAACAGAAACATAGAACAAAATGGGCTCAACACCTAGATGCATTATTATCAGACACGGACAAACAGAGTGGAGTAAGAACGGGAACTACACGGGGAGCAGCGACATCCCGTTGACCGAGTACGGTGTTGCTCAAGTGAATGCGACTGCGGATGCGCTTTTCGGCGACAAAAACTTGCCCTCCCATCTGGACCCAGACAGGATCACGTATGTGTTCACGTCGCCAAGAATCAGGGCAACCCACACAAAGGACATCTTCTTGGAGTACATGCCGGAAGAGACACGTAAGAACTTGAAGATCATTGTCGACAACGACTTGCGGGAGTGGGAGTACGGCGACTACGAGGGGAAACTGTGTCACGAGATCCTGGAGTTGAGAAATTCCAGGGGACTAGACAAAGAGTCTCCTTGGAACCTGTGGAGAGACGGGTGTGAGAACGGGGAGACCTCAAAACAGGTCGGGTGCCGTTTGTCCCACGTGATTGCACGGATCCAACACATCCACTCGATCCACTTGAACCAGGAAAAGCCATGCGACATTTTGGTTTTCGCACACGGCCACGCGCTGAGATACCTGGCCAGTCTGTGGTGCATGGCGCTGCACTCCAGTGGGATTGTCAAACAGGAACCAGTGCCAGCCACGTTTCCTACCAAGCCTGCCTTTGTCTCGTGGGAAAACATCACCGAGGAGGAGTTGGAACACGAGGTCCCCTTTGTTCCACTGGAACAGTACCACTATCTGGCTGACAACCCGTGGTTTGTGTTGGAAGCTGGTGGGGTCGCTACTCTGTCCTATGCTCACCACAACATCTTTGAGCCTTCTTTGGACCTAAGTGGTATTTTCTGTCCTACCGCTAAGGCCTAATGCCTTGAGGAGACGTGTCTTGGAGAGGCGTGTTACACACAAAGGGGTGTTACACACAGAGGGGTGTTACACACAAAGGGGTGGTTTCTCCGCTAGATGATGGAGATTGACTCCTCTAAAAAACCTATATATCTGTATGTATCTGTGTGTATCTACTTGACTTTGCTGTCAAGTGGTTTTTTTTAATTTAATATTCCAACAACTACCCAAGAGGTCATGTGATACGTGTTAAAGTGGTGTCACATGACTCACAGGAGTATCACTTTATACGACACAGAGTGAATCACTCCATAAAAGTCACGCAATTTTTCCAGTGGCATGTTTTTCCGGTGACGACTCTGGTGACTGTTCCTGGTGACCGCTCTTGTGACTAAAAAATTTGGTCTTATTTATTGGATTAGTACCTTAAATTCCAAAAGAAGACAAAGAAACAAGAACAACAAGACAAAATGGGCTCAACACCTAGATGCATCATTGTCAGACACGGGCAGACCGAGTGGAGCAAGAACGGGAACTACACGGGGAGCAGTGAGATTCCGTTGACCGAGTATGGGGTTTCCCAAGTGAATGCGACTGCGGACGCGCTTTTCGGCGACGCAACCTCTCCCTCGTACTTGGACCCGGAAAGAGTCACGTACGTGTTCACCTCGCCAAGGATCAGAGCCACACACACGAAGGACATCTTCTTGCAGCACATGCCGGAGGCGGCCCGCAAGAACGTGAGGGTTGTTGTCGACAACGACTTGCGGGAGTGGGAGTACGGCGACTACGAGGGGAAGTTGACGCACGAGATCATTGCGCTTAGAGCCTCGAGGGGCCTTGACAAGGAGACGCCCTGGAACATCTGGCGGGACGGGTGCGAGAACGGGGAGTCCTCGAAACAGGTTGGGTGCAGGCTGACCCACGTGATTGCGCGGATCCAGCACATCCACTCGGTCCACTTGAACCAGGAAAAGCCATGCGACATTTTGGTTTTCGCGCACGGCCACACGTTGAGGTACTTTGCCAGCTTGTGGTTCATGTCCGCACACAAAAGCGGCATTGTTCAGCACGAGGCCGTGCCTTCGACGTTCGCGACAAAGCCTGCCTACCTTGCCTGTGAAAACTTGTCTGAGGAAGAACTGGCCCACGACGCTCCCTTTGTTCCCTTGGAGCAGTACCACTACTTGGTCGACAACCCGTGGTTCATGCTTGACGCGGGCGGTGTGGCCACGTTGTCGTACTCGCACCACAGGATCAGCGAGCCGTCGTTGGAGTTGAGCAGTATTTTCCGCCCTCGGGTCGCCAAGAACTGAGAAAATTAACACTGTGATGTAATTTAAACATTACGTACTATATATATATATATATACATATCTATGTATGTCTATGTAGGGCTAAGCACTGAATCACTCGTATGAGGAGGGCGCGACGAGGCCGCCGGAGCCCGAGTGCCTGCTGAAGTAGTCGAAGTCGATGCTGATGCAGTTGGCGAGCATCGCGCAGCGCTCGTGGAAGTTGAGGATCTTGGCGTAGTTCATCTGCTCCGGGCCCTCGACGCCGGTGAAGCTCTGCTGCGCGTCCATCCGCAAGATGTAGATCCCGGCGTCGGTGAAGATCTCGCGCCCGAACCCGCCGAAGCTCCGGTCGCACGCGCCCACCGTCCGTCCCGAGCGGTCGTGCACGCGGAACTCCCACCCCAAGAACGGCGTGTCGACGTGCCCGAACTGGTACAACTCGGGCGTGTCTCCTCCCTGCGACGCAGAGTCACTCTCCACGGAGCTGTACAAGTCGTACTTTCTTCTCAGCGGCGCCCACACCTGCTTGCTCTCGCCGGCGATGATGCCCGCGCGGTGGTCGGGCCCGATGCTGCACTGGACGTGGGAGTTGAGCCACTTGAGGCCCCTGCCGACGGCGCCCAACCTGACGGGCTCCCCCCATGGGCTGAGGGACGCGGTGTCCCATAGCTCGAGCTCGAAGGGCCGCCTCGTGCGCAGCAGCTGTCTTGCGACGGTGTTGGCGAGCCCGCGCGCAGAAAGCGCGTCCGCCTCGGCGAGCGTGCCCAACTCGCGGCCCTGCACGTCGCAGACCGTGTACCGGTTGACCTGCTCGTACCCGAGAAACAAGTTCATCATCTCGATCTCCCTGCGCACGACGACCGTCGGCTCGGTGAAGATCTTTGAGCGCATCGCCTGCTGGAGGTACCCACTCCCTGCAGAAGTCTGGCCCATGTTGTACTGTGTGCGCGGGACCCTGCGCGCCAGCCCTCTTTTCCACTGTGTGACTTCTCTCTTAAACATTCTTGTCTTGTTGTCTCTCTGTGTCTCTATCTTTTACAAACAAGTCAATCGGGTGTCAATCGGTGTCAAAACTGACAACTTTTTTTTCTCTCTCGCCACCCCAATGTCTCACCCCCCAAAAAAAAACGTGTCAGCGCACATGGTCACCTGACTACACACGTAAAAGTAAGAAAAAATAATTTTATATTGTTACAACTATACACATACAGAGATACATATATAAGATTCCACAGAGAAACAATCTGAAGAATTAGAAAAAACCATTTTTAAAATATGAAAACCGTGTCACCTCTTCGCAGAGATAACTAGAAGAGATAACTAGAATAAAAAAAGGGTACAGTGAGCAGACCACTTAGTAAAAGACAATGTCGGCAATACCAGAGGTGACACTGAAAGTACACCCGTCAGCATCGTTCCCACTGAAAACACCATTGACATAGGAACACTCACCAACAGTGGAACTCCCGTCTCTCCCAACAATCTTGACACTGTAGTTAGGAGCATCCTTGTTGTTAGGGTTAGGAATCAAGGACAAGTAAGTAACACCGTCAGCAGACCCGGACCCAACAACCAATGGAGCCCAGTTCCCAATCCCACTCCCGTCAGTACCCCAGATACACCCATCCTCAACAGAAACACCAGCATTGTTAACATAGTACTGGGAAGAAGTAGGCTTGCCTTCCCATTGGTAGTAGGTGTCCTCGTTGACAACACTCAATGGCAACCCAGTAGCGTCGTCGTTGGCACCCAACAAGGTAGGAACAACCATGTTTTCGGAACCTGGGTAGTCGGTTCTACAAAGAGCAATGTCCTTGTCGACTTTGGACTTGACATAGGCGGTTTGTTCACCCCACTCACACAAGTAGTCGGTACCGGTGTTGGATCTGTACAAGTACCCATCGGTACCACAGTACAACCCACCAACACTTCTCCCGTCAGAAGGCTGGTTGGAAGGCCATTGGGTCTTGGACATACCGGCCTGACAGGCATAGGAACAGTAGTAGCCCTCGGTACAGTCGTTGGCAGTGTCACCAGCCATGTTCATGACAGAGGCCCAGTTGTTGTACCCAACCCAGGACAACGGAACAACACCGTTCCCACTTGGGAAGTCAGAACACTTGACAGTCCCGTCAACAAACTTCTCAGTAGGGTTGGAGAAGGCCTCCAGGTCACCGCTGATGCTACTACTTCCAGTGCTAGTACTGGAAGTACTAGCACTAGAGGTAGTACTAGAAGTACTAGAAGCAGAAGTACTAGTAGCACTGGAGGTAGGGGAAGCACTGGAAGCACTGGAAGGGTCAACATCCTCGTTCAAAACAGCAGCCAAAGTAGTGGAAGTAGACGTAGCTTGGACAGGATACTCCGTGGTAGTGGAGTAGACAACACCGTCACCGTTGACAAACTCAACAACAGTGTACATGTCGTCAACAACAACCTCCTTCTTGGCATGCTTGTGCCCACCACTTGGAGAAACAGCTCTCTTGTGGACTGGAGCAGCAGCAGCAACAGATAATAAACCTAATAACGATAAAGCGTGCATATTGATTTTTGATTTAGCAAAGTAGAATAATAATAATAATAATAATAATTAAAAAGTATAGTAAGTTAAGGAAAGTATAGGGTTAGTTAGTATCTTTTAGTAGTTAAAAGAGTGTGTGTGTGTGTGTCTACTATTGCTTGGTATCTTAGATGGTTCCCTTACTTCTTGTAATACAAGAGGGACCACTACTAATATTACTAGGAAGTACTAAATCTTAAATTCCTGAATCTTAATTTCTAAATCTTGTATCTTGTATCTTGTATCTCTCTTTATATATAAAATCTTTTCAATTCTTTTCAATTCTTATAGTTCTTATAGTTCTTATAGTTCTTAATAGATCGATCTATACGTTCATTCATGTTCTAGTATAGTCTATAAGAGAGTATTAAATCTATACATTCTATCATCTACCATTTGTTCTATTATCTCTCTTTTCTTTTTTTCTTTTTCCTTCTGTGTGTTTGTAAAAACATAAATAAATACATCAGGACAGAAATACACGCAGAGTGTTAAACATACACATTCTTTTTTGATATATAAATTTGTAAAACTTGTTATGTGTATATTTTGTGACTGTTAATAATACCGTAGAAGAACTACACACAATTGTGTGATATCCAATTAATACTCTCTTTTAGGTAATCCTTACTCTTAGTAATCAGTGTAGAAGTAGTAGTGTTAAGCCACTTAAATATCCCAATTAGGTAATAACTGTGATATCTATTAGTTGTTCTTTACTATAGAATTTCTTTTTTTTTTTGTTTTAAAATTGTCATTGTGTATGGGTTATGTGTGATTATCATGGTGTAAGGGTTACACTACCACTACATACTGTGTGAGTATTACTACGTAGGGTATGTGTAGTGTGTAGTAAATAGTACATAGTAGTAATAAGAAGAGGCGTTGCATTGCTATTCTTTTCTTTATTATTATTAATAATAATAATAATAAGAGTAAGAAGAGTAAGAAGAGGATTAAAGTATGTATTATTAGTAGTACATAGTAAATAATAGAGGCTTATGAGTGTATATTTTACTGTAATAAATTATGCTATTTCACTAAGATATGATGATGATGATATATTACAGTGTAAGTAGTTGTGGTAGTTGTGATAGTTGTGGTAGTTGTGGTAGTTGTGGTAGTTGTGGTAGTTGTGGTAGTTGTGGTAGTAGTACACACTATACTCATATCATACCCTACGGGTATGATATGTTCAATACTATGAGATACAAGAGATCCTTAGTTTTGAAAACTATAAAAAGGTAAATAATCTGTCACTTGATGTCTTTACGATGTATGGGTGTTAGTTTTTTTTTTGTATCTACATTTTATCACGTGATTAAAAAACCAATACACCCACACACCACTTTTAATATTTACTGGGTAACTAATTTACTGGTTTTTAAATTCTTCTACCATGTTCATTTTTAAAATTCGTTTTTAAAAAAAAAAATTTTTTTTTTTTTGCTTGTTTTTTTTTTAATTGAATATTAAAATTTACGCGTTTTTTCAACTATATGGTGTGTGTTTACTGTATATATATATATATACAGAGAGAGGGTGTGTGTTGTAATGTAGTAAGTAGTACTATTAACAAGTTACACAAAAACACACAATAAACAAAGATGTCTGTCATATCGCTATTGAACATCAATGTGCTGAACAACCCGTGCAAGTTCACGGACCCGTACGAGTTTGAGATCACGTTTGAGTGTTTGGACCACTTGTCCAAGGACTTGGAGTGGAAGTTGACGTATGTTGGGTCCTCGAAGTCGTTGGAGCACGACCAGGTGTTGGACTCGATTCTTGTGGGGCCGATCCCCGTGGGCATCAACAAGTTCAAGTTTGTGGCCGACCCGCCGTCCCCTGAGTTGATCCCCAACAACGAGTTGGTCTCTGTGACGGTGATCTTGTTGTCGTGTTCCTACGACAACAGAGAGTTTGTCAGAGTCGGGTACTATGTCAACAACGAGTACGACAACGAGGAGATGAAGTTGGAGCCTCCGAAAAAAGTTGATGTTGAGAGAGTGGTGAGAAATATCTTGGCCGAGAAGCCAAGAGTCACACGGTTTAATATTGTCTGGGACAACAAGGAGGAGGGGGA
>JAJMDI010000205.1:0-12572 GCA_030573535.1 Hanseniaspora occidentalis var. citrica
GTGCGAAGTATGCTGACGCAGAGAAGGAATTTTTTTTTCTACCGTTTTTTTTTTTTTTTTTTGCTTTGTCCTTTGTCTTTGTCTTTTTTTTTAGAAGTACCTAGTTTTGAGTTAAACTTTCATTTTTACCAAATAGATCAAGGCATTGTTGAAATGAAAAATTTGTTGAAAACGCTCGAGTAAACAGAGCAGAGCTAGCGGGGGTTTCTTCTAGACAACAAAACATTAAATGAGAAACTAGCTAGAATTTCAAAGTTCAAAAAAATATTTAAAAGAAATGTGAAATCATAGAGTTTTTTCAACTAATCACATTTCTTTTTTTCTCTCGATGTCTTCTCTCAATATCTATGTACGTAGTTTCGCTCATTGAAACTTGATAGCATTAAGCTATCGAGTTCACTGCATATAGAAAAGTGCACTTTTTTTTTTATAAGACCTCTTGCATGAAGAATAGGAGTTGTTTTTGTCATTTTTTTCTTTTTTTCTCTTTCTATAACCAATGCCCAATTTCATCACCCTGTGGTTTCACCTGATCCTGTTTCTTCTAGCAGGGTCTTGGAGTGTGTACAACAAAATACCTATATATATATATATCTATTATATATATTGTCTATTTTTCATTCTGCATTATTTGTTATTCTTGCATTATGAATATTATTTTTAAAATTATTATATGTCCAAAGTTATACGGTCAAGATCCGCTATGTCTCTGTTCAAAACAGAGTATTAAGCTTAAAGTATATATGTATATCTACAGATTAAAGACGTAGAAACTGGTTGAAGACAGAGAGTGGCTGATGACAGAGAGTGGTTGAAGACGGAAAGTAATATAAACAGTAACCTACTGTTGAAAAAAAAAAAGTTGTACTATTTTTTTAAAAAAATATGAAACTTGAAAATAATTCCTCTTTGTTTTCCCTACTTGATCTAGGGCATTGGATGCACTATGGTTTCTTTCTTGTCTTTTCTTTGTTTACATATTTTGTTAAGTAATATTTAAACCACAATTGTAGTGCCATGTTTTCTAAATGTTTCCACTTCCCTTGTCTCTTTGTTTCTAAGTATATATTACATAACACGAGATCTAGTTCACTACTCTGCATAAAAGCCACAAGAAAAAAAAGAAAAGAAAAAAGAGAGGAAAAGAGAAGGAGAGAGAGAAGAATAAAAGAGAAATATCAAGACCCACTCAGTCCACTCAGTCCTCGTATCCTGCCAAATCAGAGTCGGAAATCTCTATATCACTCAAGGCATCACTGTCCATCTCTTCGTCAGAATACAACGTGGTGTCCATAGTAGAACCAGAAGTAGTGGTCGCTGTCAAAGTGGTGGCGGTCGTTCTGACCATGGTTGTCTCTCTGTTCTTTCCCTCCTGAAGTGTAAGAATTTTGGATGTCGCACTCTCCCTGTAATACTCGTTGTTCTCATCGGAGTAGTCCATGCTCTCTTCTCGTTCAAATCCTTCCTTCTCCTGACCATACTCTCCATTTACCACTCTCCCATCTTCCATCTCACTATCATCTTCCTCCTCATCTTCCTCCTCATCTTCCTCCTCTTCTTCCTCCTCAGTAACATAGTAGCCGTGCTCGTCCTCGTCATCCACCAAGCCCCCAGTGTAGAAGTGCTTGTTGTACGCGGTCTTGCTCGCGTACTCCTCCACGTAGTGGCGCACTTTGGTCTCGTAGCTTTTTTCATCTGCAGCCTTCAACCGCGCAGCCGACGTGTTCAACGGGTCGTCCGCGTTCGGCTCCTTCAACAACCCGGGGATCATCCACTCCACAATGTCCGTCAACCCGTACAAGGGGCTCCAGCGAGCATTCAAGACGTCTAAGCAGATGGTCCCGCTCTCAAAGTCCACGTTCGGGTGGTAGATCCGGTTCAGAAACCCGACAGAGGGAGACTTGAACGGGTACTCTGCAGAAAGCTCGACATTGATCCGCCAGTACCCGTGCTCGTACGGCGTGTCCTTAGGCCCCTTCATCTGGATGCTCATCCCATATATGTTTTCGTCCTGCAAGAAAACCTTGTACTTGCCGCACTTGTACAACTTTCTCAAGTCATCATCAATCTTTTTCATGCTAGCATTGTTCCCCTTGAATTCACTAACCATTTTCACTTCTTATCAGTCTTGTTACTCTTGTTAGCCTTGTTACTCTTATTATTCTTCTTAGCAAATTTTTTATCGATCTTCCTTAGCCTCTTGATTATACTTAATAGATATATATATATAAATTTGGGTAAACGCAGTTGTTAGTTGTTGTTTATTTTCTTCCTAGTGCTTCTTGTTATATATATAATATATCATAGAAGATTGAATTATGATATGCAAATTCTCCATAATTAATATACTCTTTATATATACACACACATTCAAATGCTATATCTATAATATATTGCATGAAATTATTGACAAATCGTACTAACAATCTTTTAAATACTGGTTACATTATTAATAATTTCTCTCTCTTTATCTTATATTTTTTTATCTCATTGTTTCTGCCCTTTGACTGACTTTTTTTAAAATTATACTCTCCTACAAAAAAGTGATCTGTATGGGATTTCTTTTCTCTCTGTGTATAATTTTTTTTTTTTTTTTTTATCAAATTTTTTTTTTTTTCTTTTAATTAGCAAAATTTCCCTTTTTAGTACCCTATTTTTTTCCCCCCTTATGAGCTTTGGTGAGGGTAATACACATTGCATCTGTATGTGCAGGGTAATGTTATGATGTTTGAATAAAGAGAGACAATCCATCTCTAGGGAGTGTAGCTGATCTTACCTGTTATAGACCTTCTTGTTCTTGTTGTGGTTCTTTTTTGTTCAATGATTCTTTCAAAGCTTTTAGTTCTTTATTAATTCTTTGCAGTCTCACTAAATTGTTTAAACTTTCATCATTGGTTTCGTTGGTTTTGGTAACAAACTCTTGGTCTGTGTCCTGTGTAGAGTTGAATAGTTCGTAGTACAACGACTTGTTGTTGACCAATTGGTGAGTTGTCGTGGACTTGAAAGTTAATGCTGGTGACTGGTTACTCATGTGTGTGTGTGTACTCCTTTGTGGTTCTTGTAATCTAATTGATCATTAGTTCATGGGCGGCAACAGCTGAAGACAGAACAAAACAAAAACTAAATTGTAAGAGGCAAGAAAAAAACCATTCAGAGAAAAAATAAAATTTGAATCTCTGAGCGGTTCTAGCAAAAACACAATCTGAGAATGTATGGGTTTTTCAAAAAAAAAAACTTGATTTACCCGACTTTAGAAAATGTTTGAAGACTTTTGAAAAAGCAATGTAATGCAAATGCACACACATGAGATTTGGCAACCAACAGATGCTGCTGTAGGGTTTAACGTTTAACAGAATTACACATAAATTCAAAAAGGAGATTGTTTTTTGCTATGAGAATAAACGTACTCAACTCAACAAATACAAAAATACAGACAGCACACAAGACAACATGGATAAATTAACAAGTTTGGAAGATTTTTTGGGATCTAAAATCCACATCGAGTTGAAACCTACAAAATCATACACGAAAAGATCAATTTCTGGGATCCTTGTGGCAAGTGACAATAACTTAAATCTACTAATTGAAAACAGTATGGAGATCAATAGCGACTCAAATATAAGAAGAGAAATGGGTCTGGTCAGTGTTCCCTTTGTGGAAATTGACAAGATTAAAATGCTAAAAGCTGACCTAAATAGATTGGTGCAAAACAAATAAAATTACTAATGGCTCCACATTTTTTTTTGTTTTTTTTATAGTACAATCAATTTAATATAAAAATGACTACACATTCAAGTATACAAGAAGCAGATGTCAACGTTGAACACTATATCACAGAAGAGACATAGTGGTCCCATCTTTGCTGGAATGTTTGGTTGTTCCAGTAGTACTGACCATCCTGAGATATCTTCAATGATGGCAGCCCCACCTGCTCGATCACAACCCCACTGACGATGTTGCCAGATATACATGCTTTCTCTAAATCGCCATTGTGTGTAACGAGGGCAGTCGCGAATCCGCCAAGAAAAGTGTTCCCGCCACCAGTGGGGTCTTTCACTTTTGTCTGTGTTAATTTATGGTATGCCGGGAACACTTTGGGTGGCTCGTTCTCTTTTTTGTCAAACAGAATGCATCCAAGTGCACCGCATCTTACAATAACTGGGAACGGCGAGATTTCGTCCATTTTCTTTTGTAACTCCGAAATACACCGTTCTGTACTAGGTTCTATAACGTCTATACCGTATAACAACTGAAAGGACTCTTCCGCATTCGGGGACATGATGATCTCAACCCCATCATCAACATACCTATGTAACACGTCGTAAATGTTTTGGTACTCAGCAAGTGTACATTTGGAAGGAAGAGGCTCCCACACAAATTTCTTGCAAAGAAATCCAGTTTTAAAAGTGGGTGACCCAGAGGAAGAGACTTTTAAACCATCAATGATCTCAACCACCCTTTCCGCAGAGCAGACCAGGTGCATCACCGCAATGGGTCCTTTGATCAGTTCACGGAAATCACTCGAGACTATCTGCAGCTTTGGGGTCTGGTAGTAGAACTGTCTGAAGTCGCCTGGCCCATACTCGTTGTAACCCCTCGTTGTCTGTCTGCTTGTGTCTTTCCGGTATATAACATCGATGCCCCACTGGTCCAGCTGGGATTGCACAGATTCATAGGGAAAGTCCAACCCACAGTCAACAATAAACTTGATATCCTTCATAAGACTGTGATTTCCCGGCAAATTAGCACCCGCACTTGCAGCAATCGTGGAGCCCAGGACAGCAAACGTCCCGCCCCCACCTACAATATCCGTCAAGTGTTCTCCAGTGGTTTTGTTGACAATCTCATCAATGATAAACATCCCATTGGTGCAGAACAACGCTTCAACATTATCAGTCATACTCAATTGTTTCTTGTTTCGTGGATCTTTCTTTTTTCCATCTTAAATACGAGTCTTCCAAGCTCGTTTTGTATTGTAAACAACAGTTACTGGCTAAGAAAACGCAGTTAAAAAAAAAATAGAGTACACACACATACAGAGCGCGTGCGTGGAAAAATGAAAAAAAAAAAAAAAAGAAATAATCTTAGCGCCGCCTGGTTTCGATCCAGGGACATCAGGGTTATGAGCCCTGCGCGCTTCCACTGCGCCACGGCGCTTTAAATTAAAGCTATGTATAATTGAGACCGTGAATCGACCATATAAGCTTGAACATCTCCTTACAACACACAAGATCATCATTGCGTTTTATCAGTAAAACAAAAGTTACACCATAAATACAGACTTATGATAGGTATATACAGATTTATTGAACATTAGTAAAAACATTAAAATCGGTACTCCTCCATAACATAGTTTATGTCCTTGTGTCTCTGTGAGAAATCTTTCCCATCCTGCAACAAACCTGTAGGACCACAACAACATAGCCATTTTTCCACGGTTTCCACGGTTTCTTCCTCGTCTCTTGGTGTTTCTGTGTTTCCAAAGAAATCTAAATTTTGTGGTAAATCCAATGGAATGTTGAATTTCTCATTCAGGTGGTAGTTTACCTTGATTGTTGAGTTCAATGATGGAGAAAAAGAAGATGTAAACAGATCCAACTGTGTTGGCATAGTTTGTACAATATTAAGAGTTTCTTCTTCTAAATTAGACACATCTTGGATCTCTATTTCATCTACTTCGTCATTTTCCAAAGTTTCCATCAATCTGGAACTTGGAATAGTCTGGGATCCAACATAGGCATTGTTTGTTTTCGTAATGTAGACTTCTAAATCAGGCAAGATAGTTTTCAGAGAAGATTGTTGTTGCTGTTTGAATGTACTGATTTCCTTGTTTAAAAATTTCAAAATATGCAAATCTTTAATGTTTCTAACAATCCAATACATCTTGACATAGTATTTTACATTTTTTTGTTCATGTTCTTGTTTCTTTGTTTGTAGGAGAATATTCTTTAAAATTTGTTTGTACAAACTTAAAACAAAGGAAATCCCACTCCCACCAGCAATCAAGACCAAATTTTTTCTCTCTTCAATATTCTTATGATTTGCTTGTAGTGATACATTATTGAATGATTCAACCAAATCTTGAACATCTTTGGATGGAGGGTATATACCTGTCAGGTAATATTTCAAACCTGTTTCTTCACTAGACTCTTGTAGTTGAAACTTGGAACTGTCATTTTCATTTGAATTTTTTTTCACAATCAATTGCAAAACCAAGTTATCCTCTGTAGTGTCTACAATTGTATATGGATGAGATGGGTAAAACCAATGTTTCCAATGGAATGGAGAATAGTTGGTAATTCTCAAATGAGACCCAGAAATAATACCCTGTGTATGCATTCTAGCAAACTCCACAGAGTCCTTTTCATTAGTACCAATGTTTCTTTGTAATTCATAACAAATCAACAAACATCCATCATTGTCCCCGTCACTATCACTTCCAGATGTTGATTTCTTGATTACTTTCACTTCTTCATAATTGATAAAACGATTCAACACATATACTAAAAGAGCACCGATATTAATCAATCCAAAGGGAACCAAGACTCCTGGATCGGCATGTAAGATAGTCAACACAATAAAGGAAAAAATTGTAATTTGATGAATGAAATAAAAACTTTTATAATTTCTCCGTCTATAATCCGTAATAATGGAAGTGATTGAAAACAAAATTGTAATCAAAACAAATATAACAAACCCAATGAAATTTTCCAATTTCATTATTTTCTTCCAAAAGACACCTTGTATAATCCACCTGATCATAAACAACACCGAGTGGAACATCCCTGCCACTAGAATAAACCGCGACAACCATATATGCAAATGTATCGAGTCTAGATATGACATCACAAGAAACGTGTTTGACCGAGGAACAACCAAGTACAAGTTCAACACTAGCATCGCATATGACAACTTCCCGAATTTTTTGAAAAACACCGTGTAGTGCTCTGTAATGTAGCTTTTAAAGTGTGAACCGGGGAAGGGCAACATTGTCAACACGAGTATGATCCCCATGTGCACCACCGGATCCAGAATGTACACTCTTCTCAATAGAGAACTAAATTTGGAATTGAGAAACTGGGGACCAGACCCACCCAATTTTTTCAAACTCAACAGTCTCTTCAACACCACTAGAAACAAAAAAATATATATGATCTGTGCATACACCAAATACGTCCCGTAATACTCATTTGCATGGTGTGTGTCTCCATGTCTCTTTTCAATGTCTTTTCCCATTAAAATTTGTTGGTGGTTTTATATGCCTGTTTGCTTGGACCCATTCTCTTGCAATTCGTTCCTTCCAAGATGTATACACAGAGAGAGAACCACTACTTCACTTCATTAATCACACCCCCCTTTTCCTCTCTTTGTTACCCTTCTTTCTGTTTTCCACTAGAAGAATACCCGGGTAACCAAGTATTTAGATGTGATATTCATAGTACAAAACACATCATGTCACCTGACAACACCATGGTGTACTTTTTATCGCTTTATATCTCTATCAATTGTTGAGATAACGATCGGCACATTACTTTTAATGATTTCTACTATTCAAATAGCATACTAATTAATACTATATACATAAGATACAAGAAATTGGCTCTCTCTCTTTGAATTGGGGGTCTTTTATCTTTTGAATCAATGGTTTGTTTTGTTTACATTTTTTTTTTTTTTTCCATTTTTCGTCTAATCTTGATTTCTTATCAAAAATGTAAACAAACAAGAAGAAGAACAACAACAATAACAATAAAAAATACCCGGACACTTGCTACTCATATCCTAAGAACACTACAGTCACCATGTTGTAATTCTTACTTAGAATGTCATTGTACATAGATACAAGGAGAGAGAGAGAGAGAGAGACAGAGATGAATCAATTGATTATAATGTGATATCTTTACTCTACTACTATGTTTCCTTTTGTACGTAAAATTCATTAGTTTAACCAACAACTATTTCAATGGGTAATCTATTTATAGCTACAATGACTAATTACCTACTCTCTCTTACTCTCGACTCCCTTAACTCTGTGCTCTCTCTTTCCCTTCTAGGAGAAAGTAGAGAGAGTATGTGGTGTAAGAAACACACGTGGAATGTTGTTATATAATAAAGTACTCGTCCGTATAAAGTGATATAATCTGTTTTTTTTGGGTACATGAAAAATGAAAAAAAAAAGGAATGTGATCTTTTGTGTGCCTAGAAAATAATGCAGAGTTTCGATGAATTTCAGTTTAGGTAGTAAAAGAGTTTTTTGTATGACTACACACAGAGTTATGCGTAGTTCACTTAAAAATTATATTATGTTGTTTTTATAAGGTCACAAATACGGCAATTGAATACTGGGGCAGAATAAAGCATCAGGTACTCTCAACTGATTGTGATCATATAAGATGACATCTTACAGAGAGAGAGTAGAAAGTTTTTCGAATTAATTTGTTCTGAGTTTGAGTTATATAAACATATAGGAGGGATAGATTTGATTCCTTGTATTGTCAATTGATTTTGTAATTATATATGTCAATTATTTTGTAATGTAGAACACAGGAAAAGGAAATCATATAGAAACGAAAACCAATTGCATAGCCAACAATTGAACTAGTTGAACTACTATTAAACACACACACGAAATCGAAAAAAACAAAACATAGAAAATATGGATCCAAACGAACAAAATATCAGAACAATCCCCTCTCTAGTTGGTATTTCGGTCAGAGACTGTGACGACGTGCACAACCCTGACTTTGCTGAATTGTCAGCAGCAACCTCCAACAGCAGTGTTGTTGGAGGTAGACCTGAGTTGACTCCAAGATACTCGAAGGACTTCATTTCCAACAAGGAGTGCATCAAGAAGTCTTCTTCCTTGTTTGTAGACGATCCAAGAAACCAGTACTACTACAGTACTGTGAGCGAGTTGGACCAAGAGGGTGCTCTTTTGACAGACGAGTATTTGGGGACAGTCGACACCGAGAACGTCGCATTGCAATCAGTAAAGTCTCCACACCAGGACTACAACACCGAGGAGTCCAAGTTGGCGTTGAAGAAAAGATTGCAGTTGTTGAAGAAGCGTCAACCACAACACCACGTGGCTTCTTCTTCTTCAACTTCTTTTTCTTCGTTAAACACCTCTGGGAGTGGGGACAACGGGGTCCACGCTTCCAAGAGTAACGAGGGCGGCGTGGAGCTTTCTCCAGTGCACTCGGCCTCAAACTCATTGGCCACCTCGACTGATCCGTACGACGATGTCATCGCCACAACGGGGAGCTCTGGGGCGGCAGGCAGTGGTGCCCAAAAAGCTGCTGCAGGAAATGAGGAGCAGATCAGAAACTCGTACGGGGAGTACATTGCCAACAAGTCCCACAAGCCACACTTGGCCAGAGGTGACTCCTATCAGTCAAATGCATCCTCTGTCGGTGTTGGTGCTGGTGTCGATAGTGGAGCTGAGGCCCACCAAGGCGACACTGCTGGTGTATCAACAGGCAGAGTTGGCAGAACAGGGAACTCCTCTGATTACTTGAGGGAATTGAGCAGATCTTTATCGAGAGACCCAATTTCTAGAAGAATGGGCCACCACCATGGGAACAGTGTTTCTGCGACATCTGTTGTTGCTGCTGCACCACAACACGAGCATTGTCCACATGTTGACCGTTCTCTGGGTGAGAGACCAGAACTACACTCACACTCTTCTGGGGTCAACAACTACTCCATCTCCACGAATGACATGGAAATGGCCATCAACAATGGTAGCAGTAGCACCACTGATATCTCTAATTTGAACTTGAACAAGAGTCATCCGGGTGAAAAGAACTCAATTGCGGGTAAGGAAAAGGAAGATTTTTTAAGTTTTACCACGAAATCAAAAAAAACTGACAATTCAGGCAGTAGTTTGAATGTTGTTGAAAAAATCATGGAAGAACCTGAAAATGAGGAGGAGGAGGAGGAGGAAGAGGAGGAAGATTTAGATCTTGAAAAAAGGGAAGGTGTTTTGATGAATGATCAAGACGGTATGGATAACGATGTAGATATGCTTAGTTCTTGAACAGGATGCTACTAGATTGAATAAGACAGAGACAAAGACAGAGTCAGAGACAGAGACAGAGATTAAAATACAAACAAACATGCAGAGCTCGAACACACCGAATTTCACGCCCGTTCATGTTTCGTCACCCACTGTGGCTACTTCGACTGCAGTTTCTGGGGAGATAGCAAAAGAGAGAATGTCTACGAATTTTGACAGTGTCATGGATGATCTGAACGACTACTTGAACGAGAGTTCTCTTCAGGACATAGAAGCTGACGGGGAGAGAGAGAACGAGGAGGAGGAGAGAGAGGAAGCTCTGGAAGACGAATCTCAAGAACAACCTAAGACAGAGTCTGAAGAGGAGTTACCAAAGGAGTTATTAGAGGAGTCACCAACGGATTCAATAGAGGAAAACGTCTTATCTGAAACCAAAGTAGAGGCTACAGAGTTTCAAGACGAACCTTTAGAAGCTCAGGAAGAGCCTGAAGAGGAAGTATCAGAAGAAACACCAGAAATTTTTTACAAAGAGTCTGAAGAAAAACCTTTACCAGAAGCTTTGCAAGACGGTAAAGAAGTATCTGAGAAGGAACCTGTAGAGGAGTCAGAAGAAGACAAAGAGGCTGAAGAGGACACCCCAGAGGAACATGTCGAAGACAAAGAGAACATTGTAGAAGAAACTACCGAACCTGAAGAAGAAATTCAAGAGGAATCATCAGAGGAACCACAGGAACCTTTAGAAGAGCCTTTAGAAGAGCCTTTAGAAGAGCCTTTAGAAGAAAATTTGGAAGAAACTTTGGAAGAAACTTTGGAAGAAACTTTGGAAGATAAACAAGAGGAACATTTGGAAGAATCTTCAGAAAACAAAGAAAATATTGCAGAACCTCTAGAAGAATCTTCAAAGGAACACGTGGAAGATAAACAAGATGAACCTTTGGAAGAACCGTTGGAAAATGAACAAGTTGAACCTTTGGAAGAATCTTTGAAAGACAAAGATAGTATTGAAGAACCTTTGGAAGAACCTTTAGAAGACAAAGAAAACATTCAAGGAATTTTAAAAGACTCTTTAGAAGATGAACAAGAACAACCTTTAGAGGAACCTTTGAACGATAAACAAGAGGAACCTTTGGAAAACAGTCAAGAAGAGCCTTTGGAAGATAGACAAGAGGAACCTTTGGAAGAACATTTGGAAGATAAACAAGAAGAACTTTCAGAAGAACCTTTAGAACAACCTTCAGAAGAACCTTTAGAGGAACATTTGGAAGAACCTTTGGAAGTCAAAAAGATTATTGAAGACCCTTCAGAGGAACCTTCAGAAGAACCTTTGGAAGAACCTCAATCTGAGTCCAAGGACAAATTGAATTTTGAGATTGATGCTTTGTTGGATGAATTGAGCAATTTTGAAGAAGCCGAACTATACGATCTTCTTGTTCCATCGAATGCATCTACAACTACTACGGGTACAACTACTCATAAGGACAAGAAAGCTGCCAAGAAGGCTTATTTGGATCATTTGAAAACATTGCCTATCCACGTGTACACCTCTTTAGCTGGTGGAGGATACGGCATAATGAGCCGTACGAACCGGTTGATTTTGATTTGCAAAGGCAATGAGATTCCAGACTCTGTATTGGAAGTGAAAGACTTGGGAACAGACGAGGAGAGTCGTAAAAGATGGCGTTCTATCACCAGTAGTGCTAGTAAAAGTAACAGTAATAGTAGTAGTAGTAGTAATAGTACAAACAAGCCTCTGACGTTGCCTGCATTGGTGAGATCTGATGGAGAGGGAACCAACGAGTTCAAGTATATTGGGAACTGGGAAGCTGTAGAGACATTGAACGAGGAGGGAAGACTAAGAAGTGTTATTTACGAAGAGGACGAGTACGAGGGTGAAGATGAAGCAGAACAAGGAGGTGTGAACAGTCTGTTGTTCAAGTACATGAAGTAAATGTCTATGTTGTGTATCTCTGTATTTTTTTTTTATATATCTATCTAGTATTATTTTAGTCATTTATGTATTAATTAAAAAAAAAAAACACACACAAAGGAGAGAGATAACAAGACCAAAAAACAAAACAAAAAAAAAAAAGGCTTACCATCCATGAAGATCTTGAGTTCTCCTTGATCTTTATGTTGATTTTGTATTAGTTGAGTACACACATACACCCATTGAATGTCTTATGTCCGATCAAGTCACACTCCCCTCCTCATAGTTCGTAATCACATTGTCTTATCATCAGTGACATCAACACCTAGAACACCCAGAGCACCACGTAAGTCAATAATCAAGAAATCAAGGAACACTCTCTCCGTGTCTCTTTAAAGAAAATCACACACACACACACACACACCCTCTTCCTCTTTTCTATTAGTCAAATTTAATTAAACCAGTAAATACATTAATTAATTAAACACCAAAAAAACAATACAAAGGGTTTAGAAACGGACGCAGGATATTTTACATGGGGAAAGTTTAATATTTTATATTTTTGTTTTTTAAGGGGTGGGGGAAGGAGAGGAAGGAGGTAAAACAATTTTTTAAATTTTTTCACACAGC